>BQMB01001923.1:0-28317 GCA_027943415.1 Closterium sp. NIES-67
CCACCTTTGGCTGCTGCACCACTCTCCTTGGATTCACATGCCTTGCTGGTCTCTCCAAGATTGCAGTCGTTCGAGTCACTCTTGGTGTCACTTTGCTTTCCGTGATCACCGCCACCAACCGCTTCACTCTTGGTGCTGATGCTTGCTGCCACTTGCCTCTCCTTAGGCATGGGGACCACTGGGATTTGCCACATTTCATTGTAGATGTCCCTGTCCTCATGAAGGTCCCAAAGCTTCCGCTCACCAAGCCGCGCGGTATAAGTTTTGGATCCCTTGGAAGATGTGTCCATGCCGGCCTTTTGCAAACGCCGCACAGAAATCAGGTTGGCTGCAAGGTTGGGCACCCAAAGCACGTTCTTGAGGCCCACCATCTTCCCATCAGCACCCTTGAACATGGCCTTGCCCATGCCTTTCACCTCTGCTCGCTGCCCCAAAGCCGATGTGACATGCTTGACCGGCGACGGTTCGAGTTCGGTGAGCAAGTCCGCACGAGGTGTCATGCTATAGGTGGCGCCGCTATCGATCACCCAAAAGTCCAGAGAGTGAAAGGTGACCTTTCCCACAGTAGCTGGCTCCTCAAAGTCTTCCACACCTCCTGCTGCAGCTGCCGCTTGCGTGGAGACAAAGAAGAATTGGCCCGGGTATCGATCTTCACTCGGGCCCGTCTCGTAGTCTCCACCTTTCATGCATGCCGCTTCGCTTCCACGACCACCACGGCCTCCACTACCTCTGCCTCTTCCTCCCCTTGCTCCTCTGCCCTCTTGGCCTTGAGAAGGGGTCCATCCATCAGGCAATCTGTAGCAATCTCTCCACATGTGGCCGGTCTTGTGGCAAAAGTGGCATTCGCCATCAAATCGACCGCGCCCACGCCCGTAGCCATTGTTGTTGTTGTTGCTGCCATATCCTCCATTACCACGGCCTCCATTGAAGTTGCTGCTGCCAAATCTTCCTCCTCGCCCTCTGCCCCTTCCACGGCCGTGCCCATGGCCCATGCTTGCAACTCCGGCACCATCGGTACCCGCCAATTCACGACGGCGGAAATCTTCTTGTAAGATTTCCCGCTTCACATCTTCGAGCGAGAGGCGGGGCAGATCTCGATTTAGGTTGATGATGAGCGAGGACCATGAGTCCGGAAGCAAGGCCAGCAGCTTGGTCTTCTTTTGAAGGTCACTGTAGTTCAGGTCAGCTCCTTCAAGCCGTGTCAACAAGTCGAAGAATTTCTGCACTCCGTCCTCCACCGGTTCGCCTTCGTCAATTCGAAGGGCCGCCATTTGCCGCTCCAAAACCACAGCCACCGCCGCTGTTGCAGGAGCGTGTACACCCTTGAGAGCAGCCCATGCCTTTGGTCCCTTTGCTGGTTCACGCTGAAAAGGCTTGATGTGACGGATTTGGCTGCTCCCCAACGCTTGCCCAAGTAGAAGATAGCCTTGTGCGCTCTTCCGCACCCACGGGCTCTTCTCCGGGTCGTTCTCGGGGCGCTTCTCCGTTCCTTCCATCACCTCCAGCAGATCATAGTGGTCAAAGATGTTCTCCATCTTGAAGGACCACTCAGAAAAGTTGTCACCGTTGAACTTGTCAAGGCCAAACACTCTAGGCTCATCCCTAGAGGGGCCAAGGCTAGGTTGCACGGGAGCCATGGGTGGATCTTGGTGTTGACCTTGTGCTTGGGCGTCTTCTCTGCCTCCAGCACCTCTGCCACCCCCTTCCTCAGATCTAGGCATGGTCGAGACAGCTCCAAGGGGCTCTGATACCACTTGTTATAATCACAATAGGCTCAGATGTGCCTAAAATGAGAGAAAATGTGCACAGTCAGAATTCCGTCAGCCAGCTTCAAATATTGATGCCGATCTGATGTATGCCTCAAACGGTGATCTGTAAATTGGATCTGGAGCGTGTTGTTGTCGCCTCTCAGCAGCAAGTTGAATCATAAAATTCCATGAAGATTTCACGACGCTATGGCGGTTTGACTGGCAGGAGGTACAGCAGCCACTATAGTCTTAGGAGTACAAAAAACTTAGGAAGAAGAATTCGAGAGGGAGATGGTTCCCAGCCTCTACATACCCCAAGAGCCGAGGTCCAGGTTGGTGGTACACCACCACAGAGTCCCCAACCACGAAGAGTCTCAAAACAAACCCTCCAAGGGGCTACACCAAGTGAAATGTAACACTACACGAAGTAGCGTTACTATTTTCACTATTTAATATTTATCAGCGTCCCTTGGGCTTGAAATCTTGAGCTCTTGGTCTTGGTTCTTCAAGATAAATTCTTCTTGAGTTGATGGGGGCTTGCTGCACACACCTGCGACGCGATGGACACTTCACACTTGACAAAATAGAAAAACACATGCGACACGCAACGACGACTTGACATGCGAGTTGTAAAAACTCACTAATGTCTTGACCGACACACACCACATTGTGAGACACCATTCAAACACACACAGAAGCACTAGATAGCAATGACATAGACTCACAAGTCATTCCATGCCATGCATGCACACACACAAGCACGGACGACAAGCCGAGTGCAAGCCATAGGGTTGCACCAACATGTTCCGGCCCAGCCGTCGCAGCAGCCGCTGCAGCCGTCGCCGCCAGTCTCCGCTCTCCGCCTGCTCGGCCTTCCCTCCCCTGACTGCTTGCCGGTGTCTCCCCCACCGCCTTCCGACTTTCCTGTCTACGGTCCTGTGTTCCCGCCGCCGGACTCGTCTCCGGCCCGTCTTCCTCCTCGTTCCCCTCCTTTGTCTCCCCCACTGTCTCCTGACCCTACACCCCCGTCCCATGTTTGGTCTCGCCGTCCCTCCCCTGCTCGTCCCGTCTCTCCTGCCCTGCGCTCCCACCCTATGTTGCTCCGTTCCCACTCGTCTCGTCCTCCCCTCCTCCTGTCCCTCCTCCCTCATCGCTTGCTGTTGCACCTCCTCCGTTGTCTGACTACCTCCGTGCCGCTCGTCCCCTTGTCCCTCGGGTTCTTGCCTCTCTTGTTACCGACCCTTCTGTTCCTGTCTCGCACCTTGACGCGCTTGTCGCTGCTGTCGCTGACTTCGCCTCTACCTGCCGCCTTGACTACGCTACCGCTCTGGTCTCTGACCCTGCCCGTCCTCCGTCCATCGGGGGTGCTCCCGCCCTTGGCAGTGACGTTCTAGAGGACAGGCAGAACGAGCTTGCTTTCCTTTCCGAGGCCGCTCCCCATCTCTGCTCCATACTGTTAGTCCCTGAGGGTGACCCAGACGCCTTCGACATCCCGACCCCTCGCACCTACGCTGAGGCCACCTCGGGACCTTGGGCCTCTCAGTGGGTAGCTGCCATGGAGCAGGAGATGGCATCTTGGAGGTCCACCGGCACTTACGTCGACACAGTTCCCCCGCCTGGGGTGAACGTAGTCGATGGTCGGTGGCTCTTCGAGGTGAAGCGCCCCCCTGGAGAGTCGCCTGTCTTCAAGGCGCACTACGTGGCCAGAGGCTTCAGTCAGCGCGAGGGGGTTGACTTCTTCCAGACCTTTGCCCCGACCCTGAAGATGACCACTCTTCGAGGGCTGCTACACGTAGCAGCACAGCGCGACTACGAGCTTCACTCCCTCGAGTTCTCTATTGCCTTTCTTTAGGGCAGCCTACACGAGCAGGTCTACACGCGCCGACCACAGGGCTTCACTGGTACCTTCCCCCCTGGGACCCAGTGGCTTCTCAGGCGCCCAGTCTACGGCCTGCGTCAGGCTCCCCGCGAGTGGCATGACACGCTGCGGGCCACGTTAGCAGACCTGCAGTTCTTTCCGTCCTCTGCAGACCCCTCGCTTTTTGTGTGTTCCGGCCAGACTCCGTTCTACATCCTTGTCTACGTAGACGACCTGGTCTTTGCTACTGCTGACAGGGACGCACTGGCCTCAGTGAAAGCTGAGCTGCTGAAGAGACACACCTGCACTGACCTTGGAGAGCTGCGTCGCTATCTTGGCCTGCAGATCTCTAGGGACAGAGCAGCACGCACCATCACTCTGACACAGTCACACTTGGTGCGTCAGATCCTTCAGAGGTTCGGTCTTCAGTTCTCCTCCGCACAGCCCACACCTCTACCTGTAGACCATGGGCTCTCCGCTCCCATTTTTGAAGAGCCAATAGAGCCCAGTGGCCCCTATGCAGAGCTGGTGGGTTGCCTCATGTACCTGATGACTTGCACCCGCCCAGATCTCGCATACCCTCTCAGCATCCTGGCTCGCTTTGTGGCCACAGGCAGACACCGACCTCAGCACTGGTCGGCCGCTAAGAGGGTTTTGCGTTATCTTGCAAGTACATCGGCATGGGGTTAGTGCTAGGAGGACGCAGGCCAGTTGTCCTCACTGGGCACACAGACGCTTCTTAGGTAGACAACTCTGAGACTCTCAGGTCGTCTTAGGGCTACTGTTTTAGTCTTGGTTCGGGTGCTATCTCTTGGAGATCCACTCGCTCGTCGTCTGTTGCTCAGTCCAGCTGTGAGGCTGAGATCTACGCCGGTGCCATGGCGGCACAGGAGCTCCGCTAGCTTACCTTCTTGCTCACAGACTTAGATGAGCGGCCTAGCTCTGCCCCGGTCCTGTAGGCTAACAACAGGGCCATGATTCTCCTGTGTCAGGAGCCTCGGCTTGAGGGCAGAGCGAAGCATATCCAGCTGCGGTACTTCCTCCTGCGCGAGCTACAGCAGCGTCGCCAGGCCCGCGTAGTTCACTTGGCCTCCGGTGCCAGCACAGCTAATATCTTTACTAAGGCGCTTGCGCCTAAAGATCATCAGCGGCACTGTGTCCAGCTTGGTCTTGTTCCTGTAGCTTCTCACTTGTTAGGACCCTGACTTGTGTACTCCTCACTATATATATACCTGTCTGACTAGCCTTGTGGCTTTCCTCCCAGTGGCTGGACTAGTAGTGCCGCCCTGGTTTGCTTTTGTCTTGTCTGTACTCTTGCTGACTGGTCTTTGGACCCCTGCCTCAGTGGTTGGACTAGTAGTGCCTCCTTGAGCTGTGTGCTTCTTGCTTGCACCACCCCTTCTCTAGCCTAGGGGGTGTGTCAACTTATACATGTCATGCATGTAGAAGTTATAGGCTAGTATCGGTGTGTGCTCCTAGGGAGTACAACCCAATAGCTATATGTTCCTTGTTCCACCTTCTAATCATTGTTCTCGTATGCTAACAACAACTGCTCCAGCTCGCCTCGACCAGTTAGATCAGGATTTTGTTTCAGGCTGGAAATCCGTTAAGGCAGATAATTCAGGGTGACCAAAACAAGAACATACAATATTTCAGGCTTGCTCAAATGACAACCCCTAAAATTCAAGCCTAGGAAAAATCAAAAGCTGAAAAAACAGGACGACCCTAAAAAAAATCCCTGATATACAGCATTTCATGGCATTTTTGTCAAATGTAACTTAGGTTGTTACTGTTGGCTATACTGGATTATGCCTTAGAGGGTACAATACCCTAGTCTATATATCCTTGTACACGCACATTCTAGTCTCAATCATTTTCTTTCTGATATGGTATCATAGTAGGTTAGATCCCCCCCTAGCCCGCTCACGCTCCGCCCCTACGTTCCTAGCCGGCCCTCTGGCTGTCGCGCTTGTCCCTAGCCGGCCCCCTGGCCGTTCGCGCCCGTCCCTAGCCAGCCCCCTGGCCGTTCGCGCTCGTCCCTAGCCGCCCACCTGGTCGTTCGCGCCTGTCCCTAGCCGGCCCCCTGGCCGTTCGCGCCCGTCCCTAGCCGGCCCCCTGGCCGTTCGCGCTCGTCCCTAGCCGCCCCCTGGTCGTTCGCGCCTGTCCCTAGCCGGCCCCTGGCCGTCGCGCTCGTCCCTAGCCGGCCCCCTGGCCATCGCGCCTATCTCTAGCTGGCTCCCTGGCCGTCGCGCCCGCTCCTAGCCGGCCCCCTGACCGTCGCGATCGCTCCTAGCCGGCCCCCTAACCGTCGCACCCGTCCCTAGCCGACCCCTGACCGTTCGCGCCCGCCCCTAGCTGGCCCCCTGGCTGTCACGCTCGTCCTTTGCCGGCCCCCTAGCTGTCGCGCCCGTCTCTAGCTGGCCCCCTGGTCATCGCACCCGCTCCTAGCCGGTCCCCTGCAGCCGCCGCAGCTGCAACTGTCGCCGCAGCCGCAGCAATCGCAGCAGCAGCAGAGGCGGACGGGTCCTCTTCCGCCTGGGTGGCCCGGCACTGGTGGCAGCGCTGGACGTGGTGGTGGTGCGCGTGGTGGGCTGCCGAGTGGTGGTTCGGGTGCCGCGCGCTGTCGGTACCTGCTTCAGACCGGTCCTCGCCGTGGCTTCGTTTGCGGTAAGATCGGTCATACCTCCGTCCGCTGTTTCCGTCGCCTGGACGACCTATTTCGTCAGCGTTTCGGCCCGTCGCCCGAGCTCCCAGACTGGCACAGCTTGCTTAGTCGTAGGGTTCAGATTTTTTATCTGGACATGGATGCGATTGTTGCTGCTCTGCATGTGATGTATGCTGATGACTCTAGTGTGCTTCCGTCTTATTACCCCTTGTTGCCTAGTGTAGGTGTGCCTTGCTTAGACTCCTCTGCTGCGTCAGGCATAGGATCCCCTGCTTTGTTTAGCCTTGGTGCTTCCGTCGCTACTTCGCCTCCGGCCGCCACTGCCGCGCTCTCCTTCACCCTCGACTTTGGCGCTTCCCGGTGCTTCTTCCGCGACTCCACCACGTTGACACCGCTTCCTGTCCCTGCCGCCGTCTCCCTGGCTCCTCTGGCCCTGTAGTCGCCCGCAGTTCCACCACCCTCCCCTGCCCGGCGGTTCCTTCGGGCTCTCTCACGGGCCTACACATCCCCTCGTTCTCCAAGAACCTAGTTGGTGTCGGCTGCCTCCAGGACCTTGGCGTCACCACTACGTTCCCTGGTCACGAGCGGTACGCTGTCTGTACCGAGGCCGCCGCTGGTGCCCCCCTTACCACGTTCCCCCGGGACCTGGTGTCCGGACTGTTCACACTGGACACTGTGACCCCCCCAGCTGGGAC
Source organism: Closterium sp. NIES-67 (assembly GCA_027943415.1). Classification (NCBI taxonomy): domain Eukaryota; kingdom Viridiplantae; phylum Streptophyta; class Zygnematophyceae; order Desmidiales; family Closteriaceae; genus Closterium; species Closterium sp. NIES-67. The sequence continues at coordinate 6,967 of BQMB01001923.1, forward strand.
CCCCCCTCAGGTGGCTGCGTCTACCCAAATTGCTACTGCCTGCTCCTGTCGGTCACTCACCCACCTGACTCTCCTATGGCACCACCGTCTAGGTCACCCTGCGCTCCCGCGTCTGCATCACATGTCACAGCACGGTCTCGTCCTAGGCCTCCCTGGGTCGTTCTCTGAGTTTCCCTCCTCCCCTGCCCCACCTTGCACGCCTTGTGTCGAGGGCCGGCTTCGCCGTGCTCCTCACTCCTCCTCGTTTCCCCGTACCGCCGCACCGCTACAGACTCTGCACATGGACGTCTGGGGCCCCACCCCCGTCTATGGGCCGCGTTGAGATTGCTACTTTCTAGTGCTTGTCGACGACTACACGCGCTACACCACTGTGTTCCCCCTGGAGCGGAAGGCCGATGTGCCTGATGTTCTTATCCCGTGGCTTGTCGCTGCGCGTGTCCGTCGCGGTCTCCCTGTCTTGCGCCTCCACTCCGACCGTGGTGGCGAGTTTGCCTCTGATGTCCTTCGTCGTTTCTGTCGTGCGGAGGGCATCACCCAGACGTTCACCTTGCCTGACTCCCCGCAGCAGAATGGGGTCGCTGAGCGACGCATCGGTTTGGTCATGGAGGTGGCTCGCACCTCCATGATCCATGCCGGTGCACCCCATTTTCTGTGGCCGCTCGCCATTCGCTACGCCGCTCACTAGCTTAACCTGTGGCCGCACCCCCAGCAGCCTCAGGTTTCGCCGACCCTCCTTTGGTCTGGGTCACCTGGTGCCGCGCCTGCGTTCCACATCTGGGGCTGTCTTGCTGATGTTCGTGCCTCTGGCACGGACAATCTCACTGCCCGCACCCTTCCTTGTGTCTTCCTCGGCTTCCCCCTTGACGCGTCTGACTGGCACTTCTACCACCCGCCATCTCACAGGTTCTTTCACTCCCGTGACGTCACCTTTAACGAGTCCGTCTCCTTCTTCCGCCGCTTCCCCCACCGAGGTCCCCCAGTTACCCCCCCCCTGTTCCTGGTCACCCCTTCCCCGGTCGTCGCCGCCCCTCCTCCTCCCCCTCCCCGTCTGGACCTCCTGAACACTCCACACCAGCACCCTCAGAAGAAACACCCCCAGAGCTCAGAAAACACCGCCGTCACAGCAGTCCCCGCCGGTGTCCGCTCTTTGCCTGCTCGGCCTTCCGTCCCCTGACCCTGTGCCCGTGCCTCCTCCTCCTCCTGTCTCCGGCCCGGTTCCCCCCCCGTTCCCCTCCTGTGTCCCCTCCTCTGTCTTTTGACCCGACTCCCCCGTCTCACGTCTGGTCTCGCCGTCCCTCCCGTGCTCGACCTGTCTCCCCTGTCTCACACTCTCACCCTATGTTGCTTTGTTCCCACGCGTCTCGTCCTCCCCTTCTCCCGTCGCCTCCCCCGTCCTCCCTTGTCGTGCCCCCCCCCCTCTGTCTGACTACCTGCGTGCCGCTCGTCCTCTTGTTCCTCGGGTCCTTGCCTCTCTCGTTACCGACCCGTCTATTCCGGTTTCGAGCCTTGACGCCCTTGTAGCTGCGGTCGCTGACTTCGCCTCTACCCGCCGCCTTGACTACGCCACCGCTCAGGTCTCTGACCCTGCCTGTCCTCCGTCTGTCAGGGGTGCTCCTGCCCTTGGCAGTAACGTCCTGGAGGACCACCAGTACGAGCTTGCTTTCGTGTCCGAGGCTGTTCCCCATCTTTGTTCCATGCTTCTAGTCCCTGAGGGTGACCCCGACGCTTTCGACATCCCGACCCCTCGCACTTACGCTGAGGCGGTCTCGGGACCCTGGGCCTCTCAGTGGATAGCTGCCATGGAGCAGGAGATGGCATCTTGGAGATCCACCGGCACCTACGTCGACGCAGTTCCCCCACCTGGGGTGAACGTAGTTGATGGCCGCTGGCTCTTCAAGGTGAAGCGCCCTCCTGGAGAGCCGCCTGTGATCAAGGCGCGCTACGTGGCTAGAGGTTTCAGTCAGCGTGAGGGGGTGGACCTTCCAGACCTTCGCTCCGACCCCGAAGATGACTACTCTTCGGGTGATACTACACGTAGCAGCGCAACGTGACTACGAGCTTCACAGCCTCGACTTCTCCACTGCGTTTCTTCAGGGCAGTCTACACGAGCAGATCTACCTGCGTCGCCCTCAGGGCTTCACTGGTACCTTCCCTCTTGGGACCCAGTGGCTCCTCCGGCGCCCCGTCTACGGCCTGCGGCAGGCTCCCCGCGAGTGGCACGACACGCTGCGTGCTACGCTTGCTGACCTGCTGTTCTTTCCGTCCTCTGCAGACACCTTGCTCTTCGTTCGTGCTGGCCAGACTCCGTTCTACATCCTTGTTTATGTAGACGACCTGGTCTTCGCCACGGCAGACAGGGACGCACTAGCCTCCATGAAGGCAGAGCTGCTGAAGAGACACACCTGCACTGACCTTGGAGAACTGCGCCACTACCTTGGCTTGCAGATCTCCAGGGACAGAGCAGCGCGCACCATCACTTTGACTCAGTCACACTTGGTGCGCCAGGTCCTTCAGAGGTTCGGCCTTCAGTTCTCCTCCGCACAGCCTACTCCTCTGCCTCTAGATCACACGCTCTCCGCTCCAATTCCAGAGGAGTCAGCAGAGCCCAGTGGTCCCTACGCAGAGCTGGTGGGTTGCCTTATGTACATGATGACTTGCACGCGCCCAGATCTCGCATACCCTCTCAGCATCCTGGCTCGCTTTGTGGCTACAGGCAGACACCAACCTCAGCACTGGTCTGCCGCTAAGAGGGTTTTGCATTATCTTGCAAGTACATCGGGCATGGGGTTAGTGCTAGGAGGACGTAGGCCAGTGGTCCTTACTGGACACACAGACGCTTCTTGGGCAGACGACGCCGAGACCCTCAGGTCCTCACAGGGCTACTGCTTCAGCCTTGGTTCAGGTGCCGTCTCATGGAGAGCTACCCGCTCCTCGTCTGTTGCCCGGTCCAGCTGTGAGGCCGAGATCTACGCCGGTGCCATGGCGGCTCAGGAGCTCCGCTGGCTGACCTTCTTGCTTACTGACTTAGGTGAGCGGCCTAGCTCTGCCCTGGTCCTGTACGCTGACAACAGGGCCATGATCCTCCAGTGTCAGGAGCCTCGACTCGAGTGCAGAGCGAAGCACATTCAGCTGCGGTACTTCCTCTTGCGTGAGCTGCAGCAGCATCGCCAGGCGCGCGTAGTACACTTGGCCTCCGGTGCCAACACAGCTGATATCTTTACGAAGGCGCTTGCGCCTAAAGATCATCAGCGGCACTGTGTACAGCTGGGTCTCGTTCTTGTAGCCTCTCATTTGCTATGGCCTTGACTTTGTACTGTCCTTTATATATATATTTCACCCATACTGGCCTTGTGGCTTCTCCCAGTGGCTGGACTAGTAGTGCCGCCCTGGGCTTGTTCTTGCCTTGTTTGTACTCCTTTGACTGGTCTTTAGACCCTTGTCTCAGAGGCTGGACTAGCAGTGCCGCCCTGAGCTGCTTCTTCCCTTGTTAGGCACTGCCCCTATATATTCTAGGGGGTGTGTCAAATGTAACTTCGGTTGTTACTATAGACTATACTGGATTGTGCCTTAGAGGGTACAACACCCTAGTCTATATATCCTTGTACACACACATTCTAGTCTCAATCATTTTCTTTCTGATTATTTTCTCCTGACTTCTGAAGCCCTGAACATAACGCTGATTGATGAGCGAAAAAAATTAGGCTACCCTGATTTTTCAGCCTTTTTTCGGGGGGCGACGCTGATGACCAACCCAAGGAATGGCAGGGGACACTGCTGGATCAGCGTCCCCCAAAACCAATTTGGGGGCCTGTGTCAAACATGTTTATCTACAATGTTTGTATAGACTGTATAGGGTCATCTCTTAGAGAGTACAACCCTTAGATATATGTCCTTGTACAATTCTTTCTAGTCAATTATTATTCAGTTTTCCTTTGAGATGGTATCACTCGTAGGTTGGTTCCCCTCCACCTACCGCTTCCGCCCGTGCCTCCTAGGCCCCGCCACCCCCCCCCCCCCACCCCCCCTCGGCCCCTCCGTTCCTCCTAGGCCCCGTCGCGCCCCCCTGGGCCCCACCGCGCTGCCTAGGCCCCGTCGCGCCCCCCTGGGCCCCATCGCGCTGCCTAGGCCCCGTCGCGCCCCTCCTGGGCCCCTTCGTGCCCCGTAGGCCCCGTCGCGCCCCCCTGGGCCCCATCGTGCCTCCTAGGCCTCGTCGCGCCCCCCTGGGCTCCATCGCGCCTCCTAGGCCCCGTCGCGCCCCCCTGGGCCCCATCGCGCTGCCTAGGCCCCGTCGCGCCCCTCCTGGGCCCCCTTCGTGCCCCGTAGGTCCCGTCGCGCCCCCCTGGGCCCCATCGTGCCTCCTAGACCCCGTCGCGTCCCACTGGGCCCCATCGCGCTCCCTGGGCCCCGTCGCGCCCCTCCTGTGCTCCTGTAGCGCTTCCTAGCCCGTCGCGCCCCCCCCTTGGGCCCCTGCAGCGCCTTCTAGCCCGTCACGCCCCTCCTGGGCCCCTCGTGCCTCCTCGACCCCGTCGCACCTGCCTGGCCCCGTTGTGCCTGCCTGGCCCCGTCGAGCCTGCCTGGCCCTCGCCGCGCTGCCTGGCCCCGCCGCGCCTCCCTGGCCCCGTCGCGCCTGCCTGGCCCTGCCGTGTCTCCTGGCCCCGTCGCGCCTGCCTGGCACTGCCGCACCTGCTTGGCCCCCCGCGCTACCTGGCACTGCCGCGCCTGCATGGCCTCGTCGCGCCTGCCTGGCCCCGCCGCGTCTCCTGGCCCCGCCGCGCTACCTGGCCCCGTCGAGCCTGCCTGGCCCTGCCGCGTCTGCCTGGCACTGCCGCGCCTGCCTGGCCCCGTCGCGCCTGCCTGGCCTTGTCGCGCCTGCCTGGCCCCGCCGCGTCTCCTGGCCCTGCCGCGCTGCCTGGCCCCGTGGCGCCTGCCTGGCCCCGTCGCGTCTCCTGGCCCCGCCTCGCTGCAGGGCCTCGTCGCGCCTGCCTGGCCCTGCCGCGCCTCCTGGCCCCGCCGCCCCTGCCTGGCCCCGCCGCGCCTGCCCGGCCCTGCCGCACCTCCTGGCTCTGCCGCACCTCTCGTGCCTCACCCGCCGTGCCTGACCGTCCGGCGCCTCTTCGTACCTGCTCGCACGTGCTGGGGCGCCGTTTTGCGGCCGCCGTGTTGGAGGGCGCTGCCGTCCTGTTCCTGCGGAGCTGTGTCGCTGACCTTGCACGATGGCTGACTTCGTGCTCCGACTGGACGCCGAGGGCCACGCGGTTGACTTCGCCGCCTGGCTCTCTGACCTCCGCCGCCACCTTACAGGTCAGCGTCAGGATGGCCACTCTTTGGTTGTCCATGTCGATGGTTTGCTCCCCCGCCCCCCTGCGCCCGTTCCCCTCCCTGCTGACCCCTCCTCTGATGCCCGTGAGACCTTCTCTACTGCTGCACTTGCCTGTGCTGTCTGGGACTCCCGCGATGCGGTCGCTCATGTTGCTATTAGCCACGCCCTCCCTGTGTCTGAACGCTCGCGTTTTGCTACCATTGCGACGGCCAAAGCCTACTTAGACGCAGTCATTGCCCGCTATTCCACACCCGCGTCTGCCTCTGCTGGCCGCTTGCTTTTTCCGATGCTCTTCCCAGACCTTGCGGCCTTCCCTACCGTCGCAGACTTTGCCGCTCACCTGCGTGCCCTAGAGACCCGCTATCGCACTGCCAGCACTGCTGCACAGCTCACTGCGCTCCCCCCTCCTTTCTGCATGACGCTCTATTTCATCGCCATGCGCCTGCCGGACCGCCTCGCTAGTGCCCGCGATCACTTCCTTAGCCAGCACCCGGCTGACCTCACCCTCACTGCCTTTGTCGACACCCTCACCGAGATCGAGACTCGCCAGCGCACGATCGCTCAGTCGAGCGGTGCGCCGGCAGTCTCTATCTTTCACGGCTGTGCCCCCTCCCAGTGCACGTTCACTGACGTTTCGGCTGCGGTCGCCACGGTGCCCCCTCCCACCGAGACGACTGCTGCGGTCCACCCGCAGCAGCGCTCGCGCCGCAGTGGCCGTGGTCACCAGGGAGGTCGGGGTGGTGGCGCAGGTGGTGGTGGTGGTGTTAGTGGTAGTGACGGTAGTCCGCCTGCTGGGACTACCACTGGTCGGCAGGAGCAGCAGCCCCCGCCGCAGCAGGAGCAGCCCGAGCTGCCGCCGCCGTCCCAGCAGCAGCCGTTGTCCCAGCAGCAGCCGCCGCAGCAGTGGGCTCGTCTCCCGCCTGGTTGGCCTGGCACCGGCGGAGGTGGTGGCCGTGGTGGCGGCCCGCGCAGCTCGGCGTCTACCAGCGGCTCCGGTGCTGTGACCTGCCAGTACCAGCTTCAGACCGGGCCTCTTCGCGGCACTCTGTGTCGCCGCCCGCACCCGCCTGCCCGCTGTTTTCGCCGCCTTGACGATCTTTTTCGTCGTCGCTTTGGCCCGGCCCCGGACCTCCCTGACTCGCACAGCCTACTCCGCCAGGGCGTGCCGATCTTTGAGTTAGACATGGATCAGATAGGTGCTGCTTTGCATGCTTTGTATTCTGACGCTGCTAGTGTTGCTGGATCTTATTATCCTGTGTTCTCCAGCTTAGGTGTTGCACCCTTGTGTACCATAGCTTCCCCTGCTGCGTCAGGCGTAGGACTGCCTAGTTTGCCTAGCCCAGTCTCTGCACCGGCCCCGTTCCCGGCCTCCGCCACTGCATCACTGTCGTTCACTCTCGACTCCGGTGCTTCTGCCTGCTTCTTCCGCGACCGCTCCGCGCTCACGCCGCTTGCTACACCTGTGGTCGTCTCTCTCGCTGACCCCTCTGCGGGTCCTGTCGTTGCTCGCAGTTCTACGTCCCTTCCCTGTCCTGCAGTTCCCTCGGGCTCCCTTACAGGCCTCCACGTTCCCTCGTTCTCGAGGAACCGGGTTGGTGTCGGCTGTCTCCAGGACCTCGGCGTCACCAGCACGTTCCTCGGGCACGAGCGGTTCGCTGTCTGTTCTGAGGCTGTCTCAGGTTCCCCTCTTGCGACGTTCCCCCGGGACCCGGTGTCCGGTCTGTTTACCCTCGACACCGCTTCCCCCCCGGTTGGTGCGTCCTCCCAGGTCGCTGCAGCTTGCTCGTGTCGTTCCCTCACTCACCCGTCCCTTCTCTGGCACCACCGCTTAGGTCACCCTGCACTCCCTCGTCTGCGTCACATGTCCCAGCACGGTCTTGTCTTAGGTCTCCCCGCGTCGCTCCCTGCCCTTCCTCCCTCGACTGTGCCACCGTGCACGCCTTGCGTCGAGGGCCGCCTCCGCCGTGCTCCTCACTCCTCCTCGCTGCGCCCTGCGACTGCCCCCCTCCAGACCCTGCACCTGGACGTCTGGGGCCCTGCCCCCGTCCCCGGACCGCGCGGTGAGCGCTACTTCCTTGTGCTCGTCGATGATTACACGCGCTACACCACGGTGTTTCCTCTAGAGCGGAAGGCCGACGTGCCCGACGTTCTTCTCCCGTTGGTTGTGGCTGCGCGTCTTCGCTGCAGTCTCCCCGTGTTGTGTCTCCACTCTGACCGTGGCGGCGAGTTCGCCTCTGGTCGGCTTGGACAGTTCTGTCGTGCGGAGGGCATCACCTAGACGTACACCTTGCCGGACTCGCCACAGCAGAATGGGGTTGCTGAGCGCCGCATTGGCTTGGTCATGGAGGTTGCTCATACCTCCATGATTCATGCTGATGCCCCCCATTTTCTGTGGCCGTTCGCTGTTCGCTACGCTGCTCACCAGCTTAACTTGTGGCCACGCTCTCAGCGGCCACAGGTTTCGCCGACCCTCCTCTGGACCGGGTCCCCTGGTGACGCGTCTGCGTTCCACGTCTGGGGCTGTCTTGCTCACGTTCGTGCCTCTGGCACGGACAAGCTCACTGCCCGCACGGTCTCCTGTGTCTTCCTTGGTTTCCCCCTCGACTCGTCTGACTGGCTGTTCTACCACCCACCGTCTCACCGCTTCCTCCACTCTCGTGACGTCACCTTTGACGAGTCAGTCTCCTTCTACCGTCGCTTCCCTCACCGAGGTCTCCCGGTTGCCCCGCCCCTGTTCCTTGCTCCCTCTCCCCCGGTAGCCCCTGCGCCTCCCCCGCCTCGCCCTGCCCCGTCTGGTGTCTCTCACGTCACTCCCCTCTCGTCGGTTGTCCCCGTTGAGGAGTCCGCTGACTCTGGTGGTACACCTGGCCCGTCCGTGCCGTGTCCCCCTCCCCCGGTGTCTTCGCCTCCACGGTCGCAGTCGCCCCCTCTGACGCAGCCGCTGCCGCCGTCGCCGCCGCCGCCGTCGTCGCTGCTGTTGCCGCCGCCGCCGTCGCTGCCGTCGTCGCTGCCGCCCCCGCTCTTGGCCCCTGCGGCTGCTCGCGTGGAGGAGGGTGTTCGTCCTGCAGCTTCTGGGGGTGCCGCTGGTGTTGGAGGAGGTCCTCGCTCTGGGGGTGTTGGTTCTTGGGGTGCTGCCGTTGAGGGTTCCGCCACCGGTCGTCCTCCCTCTGCCGGTCCGAGCGTTCCGACACAGTCGCCGCCGGTCTCCGCTCTCCGCCTGCTCGGCCTTCCCTCCCCAGACCGCTCCCCGGTGTCTTCCCCGCCGTCTGCTGACCTTCCTGTCTACGGTCCTGTGTTCCCGCCGCCGGACTCGTCTCCGGCCCGGCTTCCTCCTCGTTCTCCTCCTGTGTCCCCTCCACTGTCTCCTGACCCTACACCTCCGTCGCACGTTTGGTCTCGCCGTCCCTCCCGTGCTCGTCCCGTCTCTCCTGTCCTGCGCTCCCACCCTATGTTGCTCCGTTCCCACTCGTCTCATCCTCCCCTCCTCCTGTCACCTCCTCCCTCGTCCCTTGCTGTTTCGCCTCCTCCGTTCTCTGACTACCTCCGTGCCGCTCGTCCCCTTGGCCCTCGGGTTCTTGCCTCTCTTGTTACCGACCCTTTTGTTCCCGTCTCGCGCCTTGACGCGCTTGTCGCTGCTGTCGCTGACTTCGCCTCTACCCGCCGCCTTGACTACGCTACTGCTCTGGTCTCTGACCCTGCCCGTCCTCCGTCCGTCGGGGGTGCACCTGCCCTTGGCCGTGACGTTCTAGAGGACAGGCAGTACGAGCTTGCTTTCCTTTCCGAGGCCGCTCCCCATCTCTGCTCCATGCTCCTAGTCCCTGAGGGTGACCCAGACGCCTTTGACATCCCGACCCCTCGCACCTACGCTGAGGCCACTTTGGGACCCTGGGCCTCTCAGTGGATAGCTGCCATGGAGCAGGAGATGGCATCTTGGAGGTCCACCGGCACTTACGTCGACGCAGTTCCCCCACCTGGGGTGAACGTAGTCGATGGTCGGTGGCTCTTCAAGGTGAAGCGCCCCCCAGGAGAGCCGCCTGTCTTCAAGGCGCGCTACGTGGCCAGAGGCTTCAGTCAGCACGAGGGGGTGGACTTCTTCCAGACGTTCGCCCCGACCCCGAAGATGACCACTCTTCGGGCGCTGCTACACGTAGCAGCACAGCGCGAATACGAGCTTCACTCCCTCGACTTCTCTACTTCCTTTCTTCAGGGCAGCCTACACGAGCAGGTCTATCTGCGCCAACCAGAGGGCTTCTCTGGTACCTTCCCCCCTGGGACCCAGTGGCTTCTCAGGCGCCCGGTCTACGGCCTGCACCAGGCTCCCCGCGAGTGGCACGACACGCTGCGTGCCACGTTAGCAGACCTGCAATTCTTTCCGTCGTCCTCTGACCCCTCGCTTTTTGTGCGGTCCGGCCAGACTCCGTTCTACATCCTTGTCTACGTAGACGACCTGGTCTTTGCTACTGCTGACAGGGACGCACTGGCCTCAGTGAAGGCCGAGCTGCTGAAGAGACACACCTGCACTGACCTTGGAGAGCTGCGTCGCTATCTTGGCCTGCAGATCTCTAGGGATAGAGCAGCACGCACCATCACTAAGACACAGTCACACTTGGTGCGTCAGGTCCTTCAGAGGTTCGGCCTTCAGTTCTCCTCTGCACAGCACACACCTCTACCCGTAGACCACGGGCTCTCCGCTCCCGTTCCTGAGGAGCTTGTAGAGCCCAGCGGCCCCTACGCAGAGCTGGTGGGTTGCCTCATGTACCTGATGACTTGCACTCGCCCAGATCTCGCATACCCTCTCAGCATCCTGGCTCGCTTTGTGGCCACTGGCAGACACCGACCACAGCACTGGTCGGCCGCTAAGAGGGTTTTGCGATATCTAGCAAGTACATCCGGCATGGGGTTAGTGCTAGGAGGACGCAGGCCAGTGGTCCTCACTGGGCACACAGACGCGTCTTGGGCAGACGACTCTGAGACGCTCAGGTCGTCGCAGGGCTACTGCTTTAGCCTTGGTTCGGGTGCTATCTCTTGGAGATCCACTCGCTCGTCGTCTGTTGCTCAGTCCAGCTGTGAGGCTGAGATCTACGCTGGTGCCATGGCGGCACAGGAGCTCCGCTGGCTGACCTTCTTGCTCACTAACTTAGGTGAGCGGCCTAGCTCTGCCCCGGTCCTGTACGCTGACAACAGGGCCATGATCCTCCTGTGTCAGGAGCCTCGGCTTGAGGGCAGAGCGAAGCACATTCAGCTGCGGTACTTTCTCCTGCGTGAGCTACAGCAGCGCCGCCAGGCCCGCGTAGTTCACTTGGCCTCTGGTGCCAACACAGCTGATATCTTTACGAAGGCGCTTGCGCCTAAACATCATCAGAGGCACTGTGTTCAGCTGGGTCTAGTTCCTGTAGCCTCTCACTTGCTAGGACCTTGACCTTGTAGTATTCTATATATGTCTGCATATGTACTCAGACTGGACTTGTGTCCTCTCCCAGTGGCTGGACTAGTAGTGCTGTCCTGGTCTTGTTCTTGTCTTGTCTGTACTCCTTTTGACTGGTCTTTAGACCCTTGTCTCAGAGGCTGGACTAGTAGTGCCGCCCGGAGCTGCTTGTCCAGAACCTGCCCCTATGCAGTCTAGGGGGTGTGTCAAACATGTTTATCTACAATGTTTGTGTAGACTGTATAGGGTCATCTCTTAGAGAGTACAACCCTTAGATATATGTCCTTGTACAATTCTTTCTAGTCAATTATTATTCAGTTTTCCTTTGAGAGCCTGGTCTAGGGGGTGGGTCGAAACATATTCTAGTATGTTATTGTTGACAGTATAGGTTTGTGCCTTAGAGGGTACAACACTTGCCTACATTCTCATGTACTCTCATTCTGCATCATACTATCATTCTAACATGTACTCTCTATGAGCATGCACCTATCTAGCCTATAACAACATACCATGAACAGAAGTTAACAGATGGTGCACCTCAGATTACCATAGTTGCATGAAAATCCAACTTGCACAGGCTAGAGCCGGTAATCTAGTGCGGGCAGCACAGGAAAGAGCTTGGTGGAGTGAGCTTTAGTAACTAACCATACATCCAAGGGACAACAGACAGACACTGCCACATCAACAAACCACAATCCTGGCCTAAGGCGGTGCATTTCAACGTGTCCCTGGTAGCCTTTTCTGCATCATTTTAGGCAGGGACCTTGGAGGCGATCTTCTCCTTGGACTTCTGCAGCTTGAGCACCTTCTTCACGATCTTCTGCTCCTCCACCAGGAACGCGCGGATGATTCTGAGAGAGAGAGAGAGAGAGAGAGAGAGAGAGAGAGAGAGAGAGAGAGAGAGAATACGGGGAAAGAAGAGAGGGGGAAAGAAGAGAAGGGGGAAGAAGAGAGGTTGGAAAGGAAAGGGTTCGAACCGACACCCTCCTTAGGGGCTTCAGCACCTTCTTCACGATCTTCTGCTCCTCCACCAGGAACGCGCGGATGATTCTAACGGGGGAGAGAAGAGAGGGGGGTGATGACCAGAGGAGGGGCAGGGGCAGGGGGAGCGAGAGCGGGAGCGGGAGCGGGATGGGGGGGGGGAGGAGGGGGGAGAGAGAGAAAGAGTGAGGTATTTTGGCGATGGAAGGGCGATCCTGATGTGCACCGCGGCTGGAGGGAGCAACGGATCCCTTGAACCCCCGCTTCGCTTCACCCCCTCGTCGCCCGCCCTCACCCCGACTCGTCTCCCGAGCCAAGAGATCCTGCAGATCATACCACCCGCCCCGAGCATCACCTCCGTCCTCCCCTTACCTCTCGCGCAAGTAACCCCCGCTTTGACTTTAGCGCGGCATTCTCTCGCGCAATTCCCCTCCGCCCTACCTCTCGCGAACGCATTTCCCGCAGATGGCGCCGCCGTAGATGCGCGTGACGCTCTTCTGCTTGCGCGACATCAGGTTGCGCGTGAGCTTGTGCGCGGGGAGCGCGGGGACCTGCGCGGATGAGAGGGCGGAGCGAGAAAGGGGAAGGGAGGGAAAGGGAGGAACAAAATCGTCAAGAGTTACTGCGCCAGACTTGCGCGCGGCAAATGCACGCCAGAAACAGAAGGTAGGCATCTGCGCAGTGACAATAGGAGAGAGACGTTTCGGCCTCGCCTGATTTGCTACTGGTGGCGATTAGGGAGAGAACACCAGGAAGTTTTGCGGAGCTACTCCAGCCTGCTTGGAGTACAGGGGCTTAAACGGGGCAGGATGCGAGGATGCGTTTTGGGTGGACACAAAAGTAATAGCGATAGTGACTTACACCAGGCAGGATGCGCGGGCACTTGCCGCACTTGACGCCATTGGCTCTCTTGGCGATGTATTGAACGACGAGCTTGCCTCCTGCTCGGATAGCGAGTCACGGGAAGACAATCCGCGGAACAACGACCAGCGCGGACAGGGAGAAAGCGGATCAAAAGGGATGTTGAGAGAGGGGATTAGGGGGGGATATCGATGGCGCTCAAGTCACTCGACGCAGACACGTAAATCGAGTCCCGGAAGAATCCGAAACCAGGGATCCGAAAAGAAAGCAGACCAGCCTGGCCAGCCGAACAACTGAGTTGTAGGGTTTCTACAAGTGTCCTTATAGCGAGTCAGCAAGACGCTGTTGGCGCACTCCTCGAACACTACGCGACGGCGAGTCTACAATACTAGACTCGAGTCCGAGAAACGACTCCACCCGTGCACACGTGCGGCGTAATTCGGGTTTCCGAAGGTGAGGGGAAGAGATTGGGATCGTGCCTGGGGTGCGGACGGTGCGGCGGAGGTTGGAGCGCGTGGCATAGGGGTGCCTGCGGCGGTATGTGAGGCGCTCGCCCATGGTGCTAGGGTTTCGTGCGTGCTACGCCGACGATGGCTGCCGCTGACGTGTCAAGAGGCTCCTACACCCGGCGTGGGTGAGGTAAAGAGAGACTAGGGCGTAGGGAGAGACGCGAGGGAGAAAGAGGCAGGAGGAAAAGGGAGAGGGGATTTGAAGGGGAGGGCACGGGGGGAGTGCGCGGGGAAAATCGGTGGGGACGCGGGAGCACAAAGAGGTGGGGGGGGGGAGAGGCGAATGGGAATCGGAAAAACGGCGAAGCGGGGAAACGCGGAGGATGGGAAGCGGGGTGAGGAAAAGGGGAGGGTGGGGCAGAAGTTCCGGGTGAAGGGGGAGGTGAAGTTGGGGAAAATGAGTTGCCGAGCAGGCTTGTTGACGATCGTTCGATTAGGTCAAATATCTGAGGTATGACACCAATGTAACAAGTGTTTGCGAGGGAATCTAACTGAATTTCTAGAGCTGATCCGTAACTGCTAAATGCGGTGTACCAAAGTCTGACATCTGACAGTAGCGGGAATTCGAAATCACACAAGAGTTTGTGGACCTTCGGAGTTGGCTCCTTCCTGCTCGTGAGCACGAGTGATTCTGCCTCCTAGCTCCCTATTCCCGTGAGCACGAGTGATTCTGTTCTGTACTCCAGTCAGTGACCAGTGATCAGTGATCAGGATCAGTGATCAGATAGATATTCCGCCATTTAATTCTCGACGTGTATGTTGTTCTGTGCCTCCTGCTAGCTCGCCGCTTCAGGGCAGTCTGCGAGTAGGAATGCCACCGCGTCGCTATTTCGCCCCGTGCGAAACGCCTGGTCCTGCTCGCAGAGTCATCGCTTGACCTATTTTCCCCAGTGCCTGTTCGAGCATTCGAACTCCTCCCCAGAAAAATCCCGAGCCCTTGTCGCTCTCGGTCTTCTTTCACTGTTCAAATTTCCCGAACGACGTCGCCAGGGTTCCTTCCAAATACCCGTCTCGGTCTTATTTTCCTGGGGCTTAGCTCGATTCACGACACCAGTCCGACGCGACTAGTCCGTGCGCCTCTAATTCCCCTCCCTTCGCCTCGACGCGTGTCGCTTTTGAGACGTCTCGGACAAGCCGCTTTGTCAGATGGCCAGCGTGGCAGCGGCGATCAACAGGGCGTCGTCGTCGAAAGTCGACGCGGCGCTCTGGTGGTCCCCACACGGCGCCTTGCTGGCGAGACTCGAGGCGATTGACAGCGGGGAAACGGACAGCGCTGCTGGTGATGATGGTGGTGGGGATGGAGGTCGCGACTTGGTACGTGTGATACAAACGCGTGTGACAGTAGCATGTGTGATTCAAACGCGTACAGGCGTGCACGTTGCAGGCGCATGACGAGCAAACGGTGCAAACGGTGCAAACGCAAGGTGTGACGCTACGCCAGGTGTGACGCCACGTTGCAGGTGTGACGCTACGCCAGGCGGTGCAAACGCATGTGGTACCAGCGCGACGAAGACCGATCAACTCGTCTGGTTCACTTCGCTAAGCGACTTATCCCGTGGATTCCAGATTCAGGGACCGTTTTGCGTGTGACTTATTGCTGCTGCAGCTTAGCAGGACCAAATGTAACCCGGATTCTTTCCTGGGATCACGCCAACTTCACATCATCCATTCTCGAGCCATCTGTCCGTCTTTCTTTCCCCTGGTCCGTCTCATGCAGGTCAGGAGCCTATCAGAGCATCACACGTGGCTGCTGCATGGCTTGGCGCGCTTCAAGCCTCCCAGCAGCCGGTCACGAGACGCCATAGGCGCTGCTCGCCTGGAAGTGGGAGTAGGAGCAACAGCAGGCGCAGAGCAAGTGACTATCCCTGTGGTGGGACGGCTGAGGGAAGCTGCTGTGGCTGCAAGCGCTGTGCTAGTAAGTGGGACATGGGAGGCAGAGGGCTACTCTCCTACGTGCTGCCATGACGTGACTTACATCTGGTGCAGTTGCTTTGAGAGGGAAAATCGTGCTTTGCTTAAATCTAAGCAAACGTGACTGCTTATTGCTTTTCTTTCCAGGGCTTGGACGAAACGCAGGCGCACATTGTGGTGGATATGGCGGCAGGAGGAGGGGAGAGGCAGTTTCAATCGTCTCAAAGCTCTGTTCGTTCCTCTTGGTTTCGCAGGGCATGGATGAGATGCAGGCGTACCTTGTGGTGGGTAGGGCGGCAGGAGGGGAGAGGGCGTTTGAATTTGAAGCGACTGAAAAGTCTGTTCGCTGCTTTTTGCAGGGCTTGGACGAAATGCAGGCGTACTTTCTGGTGGATAGGGCGGCAGGAGGGGAGAGGGCAGTGGTGGGGGAAGCAGAGGGGGAGGGCGAGGGGAAGGGAGCAGGGCTCGGAGTGGAGAAGAGGGGGAGGTTGGAGGGGAAGGCAGCGCAGCAGAGATTGGTGCAGGAGGTATGTGTGTGTGGTGAATGCATGCGGATGCCTGTGATAGTCGCGGATGCACTCTTCTTGCTCGTTAGCATAGCATGTGTATGGCGTTTTTCCTGCGTGTGCCTTGCAAGTCATCCTTGCGCCCAGATGTCACTCAAATCTCCTCACGGTTCTCCCCTCCCCTCCTCCCGCCGGTGTGCCTGTAGGCTGCGGCATTGTATCGAGAGGAGAGGCAGAATCTGCTCAAGTGCGTACGGCTGCTGCTAGTGATGCAAGGTGCGGTGCTGTTATTATTCCAGTCAATAGGGGCTGCTACTGCAGCAGTCTATGCGCCGCCCACTAGCATGCTTTGTGGCATCATGGCATGGCGGTGTTGCGCCACTGCATGGTGTTATTGGATCACTGCATGGTGTTATTGGATCACTGCATGGTGTTATTGGATCACTGCATGGTGTTATTGGATCACTGCATGGTGTTATTGGATCACTGCGTGCTATAACACACCATGGCAGCTTCCCCCTTACCTTGCTCCAACTTCTCACTGCTCCCTTCCCTTTGAATCTCAGCTCACGCCTCCTCCCCCCTCGCGTGTTCCAATGAGGGGGGGGTGAGAGCACTGCTGGAGGACGGTCTCCTGTCAAATGCCAGATCTCAGCTCCCCCTCTCGTTCTCCATCTGTCCCCGCCCAATACCGCCCACCTCCCATCCCCGCCTACGCCCAGCTGACGCCTCCTCCCCCCACGCTTCTGCCATTGAGGGGGAGGTGAGAGCGCTGCTGGACGAGGGTCTCCTGTCAAACGCCATGGCTCAGCTCAGAGCGCTCCCACGATTTGAACCGCCCAAGGCGCTGGTGAGCAATTATCCTCCTTGGCTCTGGTAAGTGTTGAACCGGCCAGGGCTGTGGTAAGTGCTAGCATGCCTTGCTTGAAACCTTCCAGCTTATGCCATGACTCAGCTGAGAGACCCCTTCAAGGTTTGAACCCCCAATGGTCTGGTAAGGATTCCCGCCAGCACAACCAGTGGCCTTGTGTCCTTCCTTCCCATGGCTTCCTGTGGTTTCCCTCTGATTGGACCATCTCCATGAAACCCTCTTCCTTTCACCTTATCATTTCTTTTGTCAGGATCGTGCAGGGGTGGCAGAGTGGGCCGAGGCATCCTCGTTAGAAGCCTGCTTGCTACTAGACATTCTCATCCTTATCGCCTCAAGTAATGGCTGCAGCGCCGCTGTCGTCCTCGATATAGTCACACTCGTCCAGGTGCCCTTTCTCTTTATACTCATAACGTCACCCTTTGTTTTACCGCATTAGCGTACTCCCTTCCATCAGTTCTTTCAATTCCCTTCTCTCCTCTTGTCATCGATCCCTTCCTTTCCTCCCCTCTCTCTTCCGCCACCCCTCTCCCTTTACCACATGCCAGGAGCTTTCTTCGGCTTCCCTCCATCTGCACCGCTTTCCCCAGCTCATACTCCATTTCTCCATCCTCCTCCTCCTCTTCTCCTCCTCCTCTGCGTCTCTCGCCTCCCTAGCCATCAGTGCTGCGTCTGAGTCACTCCTTTCCACGCACTGCACCGCGCTGTGCTCCTGCTGATTGCAGCGGTCAACGTGGAAGGGGCGGTTGTGGCTCTGGCGCAAGGAGAGAAGTTCAGGTGCGCTTTGGTGCAAGGAGGAATTATGCTATTCTTAGGGAGCTTGGTAGACTCTGGCAATATTGGTTTTGGATGTCACGTACACTAATGTACATTAAATACACTGTTGTACTCACCTGGAGTTTTTGTTTTGCTGTATACAATGCCATGAGCTGTGGGCCTTACACCCTTCCTCTCGCCCTCCCCGTCCGCCTTCCCCCTTCCCCTTAACAGCGCGTCCTCTCACCCGCTCTCTCCCCTCTGCTCTGACTGACGTGGATCAGCGTCTCTCCGCCTGGCTCTCATGCATCCTCTCTGCTGCGGCTGCTAGGGTGGCGGGGCGGGTGAGGGGGGCGGGAGAGAAGCGGGTGGAGGGGGAATGGGATGATGGCGGAGGAGGGACTCGAGGAGGAGCTGGGTGGAGGAGGGGAGATAGGCTTGGCTGGCGTCATGCCTGTGGTTGGGACTGGGAGCAGTGCTGCTGCAGGAGCAGGGTTGGACGTGTCCCCTGTGCTGCTCGCCTGGGGTCTCTTCCGCTTGCTGCTGCAGTGGCTGCCAGATTCCTCGCAGCTACCGGTATGGTCAAGGCAGGCGGGCAGCCTTTTCTTTCATCAAAGTCATCCGCATGCGCTCTTCATTGTTGGTGCTGCTGTCAGCTTACCCTCTCCTCTCGTCTTCTCCCCTCTCTCACCCTCTTGTGTGCAGTCGCCTGCACTGAACCGTCTGTCTGCGTGCAAGCAGCCTACTCAGCGGGTGCTCTGGATAGGATCCTCTCCTCCCTCCTCTCCTCCTCACTCCCCTCCCACCCTCCAACGACCCTGTGAGCCTCCCCACTCGTTTGCCCTCACCTCCTTGCATCCTTCGCTCTCTTCTCCTTTTCCTCCTCCCTGTTGATGCTCTTCTACTGCTGTCGAGCGCTCTGAGGCAGCTTAAATAGACGGAGTCCTTGCGAGTAGTATTTTTGCCTGCTGCCTGGGAGCTCCGCTTGAACATTTGAGCTCCTGGACGAGGGCCTCTTGTCGAAAGTAGTGTTTGCCTCGCGTTGCCGCACCTGCCTGGTGAGAGCGCAGGTGATGCAGGGGGTGGTGAAGAGATGCGTCAAGGGAGTTACCACAGCCTACTCACAGCGTTTGATATTTCCGATCAGGTCTGTAATATCTGGGCAATAGTTTATTATATTTAAAGTGTGTATAACTATCAGCTTTTTGCCCTATTTTTTTCTCGCCGTGTAGTTTCCCGCACATTCCTTCCACTTGTCGCCTCTTCCGCATTTCCCTTTCCGCTTCCCCTGCTTGTGTTTTCCTATGAAACTGCCAATAATGATTCACCTTATCTTACCCTCATTACAGAGAGGCACTCGCTATATGCCCTCCTTCTGGAGATCATCTGCCGTACCTTCTCAGAGCAGGTCAGCGCGTTGTCACCGTGTGTTACCATATGCCATCACATGTCACCGGTTTTCACTACATCTCACCACATCTTGCCGCATCTGACCGCATTCCATATCGGCTTTTCTTCTCGTGAACCTTCTTCCAACATGCCTCCCCTATCCCATACCCCTTTCTCCACTTCCAAGAGGTCCTTACACTCTCTGTTTCACCCCATCCGCCTCTACTGTAGAAATCTCTATGCACTGATTTTTGGGACGCCTGTGCGTTGCATCCCCCTCTGACGCCTCCATGCGCTCTTGCCTCGCTGCCACCACAAGGAATATTCCCCTCGTTACTCCCACCTACAACCTCTTCCCTTAACCCTTCTTCACCCACCTCTGAGTCCTGACCTTCACACACACCCACTACAGGAGTCCCTGTGCACTGACTTCTGGGATGCCTCCGCTTCCCCCTCTGACGCTCCCATCCGCTCTCTGCTCGCTGCCACCCGAAGGGACTTCCGCCCGCCCCTCCCCTCCTGCGCCTCCTTCAGCTCTCTCCCATGGCGCTGGCCCGCCCAATGCACGTGAGTCATCCTCTCGTGCGCCTCTCTAGTGCTTGCAAGGACTACCCGCCGTTCACGTGAGTCCCACCTTTACCTTGCGCCACGCGTGTCATTATCACCTGCCCTCCCTTCCTGCGCCTCTTCTCTTCTCTCTCTCCCCCACAGCGCCTGGGCCGCCCTATGCACATGCACTCGAGTCCCTCCTCTTACCTTGGTCACTTGTGTTCCATCCGCCCAGCTTTTAGCTCTCAGAGTCGAGAGCACTTTGGAGCGCTCTCCTGCTGCCCCTGCCGCCCTCCTCCTCCTCCCCTCCCTCTCTGCACTGGTGCTTGAGGCACTCAGGAAACGACCTCCACACCACACCCCCTCCCTTCCCCACCCCACCCCAGCTTTGAGTTTCTCGAGAGCACCATGGAGCGGCTCTGCTGCTGCCCCTGCGCCGCCTACGCCGCCTTCCTCCTTCTCCGCGCCCAAGCCCTTCCCGTGCCGCGCTCTGGGGGGCTGCTGGTGCCCGCAGGGACACGGGGGGAGGTGGTGGAGGGGAGCCGGGAAGGGATGGACCGGCTGTGGCATTTTGAGGTGGCGATGGATGGAACCAACTCGTGCACAGACTTCTCCTTCTCTTGCAGTTCCCCTTGAGCACACTGCCATCCTTCTCTTCCGCTCGTGGGCCCTGCTTCCCCTCCGCCACCACCCCCCTTCTCCCCCCCTACACCAGGTCCCCCTGAGCGCACTGCTGATCCTTTTCTTCCGCCTCGTCACCTCGCACAGCAGCAGGATGCGTCCTCTGCACGTGGCAGACTGCCATTGGCAGTGCTGATGTCAGCACCAGCGCAGGGCTGGGAGGAGAGGAAGCGGCGGAGGAGCTGGCAGTGGGCTGTCGCTGCTGTCGCACATCCTGACAGCCAATCAGGTGCGTTTCTTAGTCCTTTGAATACTTGCCGTTTCTCAGTTGCCCGTTTAGTTCACTTGAGATAGCTGTCAGCCAGTAGGGTCTCACTTCTCTCCCACATCGTGACAGCCAATCAGGTGCGTAACGTAGCCCTTTCAAAAGCTTTTCAAGTCCTGATCCGCAGCCACAACCATCTCGCACTGATTCCTCCCTTCCAACAACGCCCCCTTCTTCTCCCCCCTCTCGCTGGCATAATTCGTCCGTCTATACCTCCCCCTCTCGCCCTTCCCATCCTCCCCATCTCTCCCCCACCAGGCGTGTGTGAGGGCGCTCCTCCATCTCCACTCCTCGCCACTTGTTGCAGCTGCAACGGCCAATGGGCTGCTGCCACATGGCATGACGTAGGGCTACCACAACCCGGTGTACAGTATGAGTAGTTACCGCAAGCGTTTGCTCAGAATGATGACCATTCAGTCTCTCACCCCCTGCCCCTTCTTCCCCCCATGCTCGCTCCCTTTCTGTTGGCTTCGCTGTTCTCGTCTCGTTCCTTGCTCTCCTTTTTTTTCTTTGCTCAAACCAAATCTCACCTTTCCACCCTCCCCCATTGCACCCCGTTCTTTTTTGCCCCGCCTCCTCCCTCCCTCCCTGCCTCTCCTCAGAGTGGACCCCACTGCGCTTATCACAGCAATACTGGACGGTCTCCTATCCTCTCCTGCTCTCTCCTCCGCCTCCTCCTCCTCCTCCTCCCCTCCCCCCCATCGCCCACACACCATCTGCAGCAGCTACTCTGACTGCTGCTGCCTGCTGCCTCCGCATGCTTGCTGCCTTTGCTCTCCTGTCAGTGCCCATGTCATTCCTCCCACCCAGTGTGTGGCAATATTCCTTTGCGTTTTATGCTTTCACTGCCTTTGCCGGTTCTGCTCTATGCCTTGTGCTCTCTACCTCCTCGCTGCCTCTACCCCTCGCTGCCTCTCTACCTCCTCGCTGCCCTTTCCCTCCGCTTGATGCTTCCACCGCAATCCTCTTGGTGCTACCAAATGCTTGTCGGTCAGTGCTACCGGTGCAGCAAAATTCGTCCCATGCCATTCTCAAGTGCGTCTCTCCCTGCCTCGCTATTCCCCTCCTTCCCCTCCAGCCATCCTGTCCGTGTTGCCGCTGCTCTCTCCTCCTCCGTCTCTCGCCTTCGCCCCTCTCCTCAGACCATCAATCGCCCACCCTTTGCCTGTGCGTCGTACCTGATTGTGGTTGTTTCTGCTGCAATAAACTATGGACTGGTGATTCGACCTGATTGTTGTTGTTCTTTGAGTGGGGAACGCCTGGCCTTTTGTCTCAGCCTCAGAACTCCATGCCATTTCGTTTTCAACGGCTTTGGACCTTCGATTCACTT
>BQMB01001924.1:2500-24856 GCA_027943415.1 Closterium sp. NIES-67
TGTTTTTGGGCGCGCAACACTACCTTTTCTCATGGCGTACTTCATTTGAATTTTGATATCGATGCGAGCCATTATTCTCTTCTACCCCTTCAAACAATGTTAGTTTATATGGCTCCAGATACACGTCAGTTGAGCCTGAGAAAGCTACTTCAGCACGAGCTAATAATGACACTAATTCTCATAGTGTGGGTAATAGCCTTAAGGAACTAAAAGATAACGTAGATAACAATAAGCAGGAAACAAGTAGTTCGTGCAACAATAGGCAAGATCATCAAGATGACGGAGAAACTGCCATCGCTAGTGTTGGTGCAACCCTATGGCTTGCACTCGGCTTGTCGTCCTTGTTTGTGTGTGTGCATGCATGGCATGGAATGAATTGTGAGTCTATGTCATTGCTATCCAGGGCTTGTGTGTGTGTTTGAATGGTGTATCACAATGTGGTTTGTATCGGTCAAGACATTAGCGAGTTTTTACAACTCGCATGTCAAGTCGTCGTTTGTGTGTCGCATGTGTTTTTTCTATTCTGTCGAGTGTGAAGTGTCCATCGCATCGCAGGTGTGTGCAGCAAGCCCCCATCAACTCAAGAAGAATTTATCTTGCAGATCCAAGACCAAGAGCTCAAGATTTCAAGCCCAAGGGACGCGGATAAATATTAAATAGTGAAAATAGTAACGCTACTTCGTGTAGTGTTACATTTTGCTTGGTGTAGCCCCTTGGAGGGTTGCTTTCAAGACTCTTCGTGGTTGGGGACTCTGTGGTGGTGTACCACCAACCTGGACCTCGGCTCCTGGGGTATGTAGAGGCTGGGAACCATCTCCCTTTCGAACTCTTCTTGCTAAGTTTGTACTTCCAAGACTATAGTGGCTGCTATACCTCCTGCCAGTCAAACCGCCATAAGGTCGTCAAATCTTCATGGAATTTTATGATTCAACTTGCTGCTGATAGGTGACAGCAACGCGCTCCAGATCCAATTTACAGATCACCGTTTGAGGCACAGATCAGATCGGCATCAATATTTGAAGCTGTCTGACGGAATTCTGACTGAGCACAATTTCTCTCATTTTAGGCACATCTGAGCCTATTGTGATTATAACAACTAGTAGTCGCACCTGTCATCACACGCCACCAATCCGTGCTACACCAAATGATAACAATGGTCCTCACCAATATAAGAAGAAAGATCCACGTAATTCGATGACCATGTTATGTCTTTGTAGGAAATTAGTGCAGCATCATAAACCAAGAGGCACGCACTTTATAGGTGTAAGACATACAGCAAAGGGTTTTAAATTCTTGGTGAATTGTAATGGCAAACGTTATACGCATTCAGGTTTTGCGCACGACGTAGATGCCACATTGGCGAGAACATATTTCATTTGTAGCAAACTTCGTGAACATAAAAATTATATTTTTGATATAACAAACGGGGTTCTAGATGATAGCGGTGGCCTTATCGCGCATCTAGAGCTCGACGATATTTTCAAGAACGATAACTTAGAAGCAGTTCCGGTTAAACAAAACAAGGATCAGTATACGGAGAAGTTTTTGCAGAAATGCAAAGATGGACCCGATTTTCCGTGCCCGTTATGTGGAACAATGTGTTTTGAACAAAACGTGGCAAAAATGAAGCACGGAAATGCGGATCAAATCGTGTGTCAAAGTTGTGCACGTTACATTAAGAAAGGAAAGGATCCGCCATTTTTCACGCTAAATAAAGTAGGCTTTCCGTCTCAACCCGTTGAACTCAAAAACCTTACAACGCTAGAAGAACGTTCAATAAGTCCGCTCATACTATTTATGAATATACGTTCATTGTCCATTGGAAAACAGTATGGTATACGAGGCGGAGTTATCAACATTCTAGTTGAAGTTAACCAGATGGTATCCTCATTACCAAGGTTGCTCTATGTAGCACATACCGTTACGATCAGATTGAAACGTAAGATGGAGTACAAACATAGTGCATTTGAGGAAAACGTGAGGCCTGCTAAAATCTTGAAAGCGATAAACTTCCTTTGTAGACAACAACTTTTTACTGACAACAAAATTGTCTTAAACAAAATTCATTTGAACCAGTTAGACACTATACACAGCAAACCACGTATGGACAATGCGAATTCAGCCAATGGCGAAAGCGATTCTTCATCAAGATTGTCAAGTGATAGCAACGATACGAATAACATAAACGTTGGTGTACTTGACACTCTTATTACGCAAGAGCCTTTTTATCAGCATCCATCACAGAGCTTAGTGCACATGGCACCAGGAGAGCAATCAAAACCGTTGTCCATAATATTAGATAAAGATGTCGAAGAATTGAGTTTCCCAATATCTATGGTGATAATCATAGGGCGCGTGTAGCAACAGACTTGCATGTATCGTATTCGGATATTGCAAAGTGGGAACTAAAGCATACAAATGGGCGATGCTCATCAAATATATCCAACATTTTTTTTCAAAATGTATATAAAAGAGATATTACAGGTGCAAAATGTAATCGCCACGCGTGTACGACAAGACAAAATTAGGAATCTAGATGCATTTACCGCGACAGATATGTTGAACGAAAATAAGCGCTTCACGCTTCAACAAAACGATACCGTATATAATGATTTTAAAGTCATCCGTTCAACACAACAATACAGAGACAATTGCAAGCGCGATCTTTTTGCACTTTTGCGTCAAATCGGTAGGCCAGCGTTCTTTATAACCATGTCAATGGCAGATACCCGCTGGGTTGATCTTCATGCGATACTTTTAAGAGAATATACATTACGTGGGAATCCGTGTAAATTGCCGTCCGGTATACGCTTACCGTTAAAGTATAGTACGATTACCACGTTGGTAAGAAATGACCCTGTGACTTGTGTACGATATTACGCACATAGAAAAAGATTATTGTTTTGTTATATGTTGAATAACAAGTCTGACGTTCTTGATGGAATCGATGACTATTTTGCACTTGACGAATTTCAACATCGTGGCGCGCCGCATACGCATGCCGTTGTTTGGAGTAAAGGTGCGAACGAGATTGGCATCGCTGGAGTGGACGCTATTATAAAGTACGCACATTAACATATCAGTACGAGCTCTAGAGGCTTATATCCAGAATTGCTATCGTTACAAACACACAAACACTCAAGAACTTGCCAACGATCGAGTTCCTTACGTAAGTGTAGGTTTGGTTTTCCAAGATTCCCGTTACCTTCAACGATGCTTTTACATCCCATTCCTACTACCCTCTCTGTACGGGAGCGACAAAAATTGGCGAGTGATGCAAGGCGCGTTAAGGAGTGGCTCGATGGTGCATTGTCCAGAAGTAACATCACTTTGACTGTCTTTTTGCAAAATGTTAGTCTTGTTTTCGATGAATATCTGCTTGTTATTCGGTCGTCACTAAAGCGAACAACACTGATTCTACGTCTTCAGGTACGTGATGTCTACATAAACAATTATAATCCCACCCTTCTCCGAATGTGGAATGGGAATATGGATATTCAGTTGTGCATTGATCCATATAGCGTGGCAGCGTACATTGTATCATACATGACAAAAGAAAATAAAGGTTTGAGTACCATGATGCAGAAGGCTTTAGCATACGCTCGTAAAAAAAAATCAGGAATAAAGGGAATTCTTCATACCATTGGAAACGCTATGTTGAATTCTCAAGAAATTAGCGCACAAGAAGCATGCTATTTGCTACTTGGGTTACAGTATCGCATGTCAACACGACAAGTCATCTTCATTAATACATCACCATATAATGAACGACTACTAACCCTTAAACCTATTAATAAATTGCGCCAATTAGAGTCAACAAGCACGGACGTGTATGAACCTTACGCATGCATTCAAAAGTATAAGTTAAGGCCAAAAGCTATGGAACATACGTGCTTGGCCGATTTTATTTCCAAGTATGAATTGGCCCCATACGATTCGAGCAAGCATAAATTACACTTGATTGGTCCGGACTTTACTAAGGAAAAGAGATTCTATTATAAGCGTGGAAAGTGTAAGATAATAAGATTTGTGAATTATCATAAGAATCAGAATTATAGCAATTGAGAGAGGGTTTTATTGTTTCATCATTTTCGAGATGAGCCAATCGACCATGCTGAATGTTCTGATACAAATCACAGATTTGAGCGAGATATTATTACGAAAGAGCAAGAGTTCACGAAAGAGTTAGATACATGGGCTGACGCATTCAAAGAAGCCGAACAAGCCAACGATGATTGCATATCAATTGAAACACAAGATTCAAATGATATAGTTGACCATATCGATCTTGCAAGCGAATTGAATATGCCAGATGTTCAATCATATCAACGTTGACAGTTCAGAATTTATGCTGCTGGAGAAGATATTAAATGCGGAACAACGCGCGATTAGTGATCATGTCGTGCATCACATACGGAAAAGTTATACACCGCTTCGTCTGTTTATATCTGGTGGAGCTGGGGTGGGGAAATCGGTTCTCATTCGAGATTTGACGGAAAGGATTACACGGATGTTTAACGCAACGATTCATTCTGACCCTACATCTCTCAAAGTGTTGAAATTGGCGCCATTCGGAGTTGCTGCTTTTAACATAAGTGGGTACAGTATTCATAACGCTTTAATGATTCCGGTTACGCAAAACCGAACTATATCAAATGTATCATCAGAACGAATGAACACACTACGGTCCAATTTATGTGACGTGAAGGTTGTTATAGTTGATTAAGTTTCAATGCTTGGCGAGCACACATTTCGATGGTTGGATTGGCGGCTAAGGGAGTTACGAGGAAAACAACACATTCCGTTTGGAGAATTACATGTCATATTTGTAGGAGATTTTTTTCAGTTACCACCGGTAGCCGATAGATACTGTTTTGCAAAGACAAAATCATTGAATACAATGGTTGAAGATAACGTATGGGAGCTATTCTCAATGGTTGAGTTGACAACTATAATGCGTCAAAAATATGAGACCGAGTTTGCCGCACGCTTAAACCGATTGCGAGAGGGAAAACACACTAGAGAGGATGTCGATTTCTTCTTATCGTTGAATACGTACGGCGAGCAAACATTAAGTGTCCAACATATTTTTGGTAGAAACACAGATATAAACGAATTCAACAATAGAAAGTTTGAGCTAACGCATAACGAGAAGCATATCATACAAGCATACGACTTACATATATTTGACAAACGTTCCACTAGATGTAAGCGACCATCAGGGAGCGCACCAAAGGATCCGAAAAAAAATGCAGGTCTTTATGCAACCTTATTCCTGTATGTTGGATGCAAAATTCATATTGTCTTAAATGTTGATACCACCGACGGCCTTGCAAACGGTACGCCCGTCACAATACATTGTTTTTCTATGGATGAAGCAAATGAGGTCTCTATTATCTGGGTGCTATTTGACAACGTTCGGGTTGGTGCGAAGGTGCGTAACAACTGTAGAAGCATGTATACTACATCGGCAATAAATAATAATTTGTTAACCCCCATCGTTCGTGTCGAGCGAAAATTCTCTATTAACCGAATGTGCGAAGAGATCTCAAGGCTACAATTCCCCCTTCGCCCTAGTGTGGCTATAAGTATACATCGCAGCCAAGGGTCAACGTTCGAATGAGGTGTCGTTCATTTTGAAGGGGCCTGATTTTTATCATGCAGCGTATGTGGCTTTGAGCTGGTTCAGGTCGCACCGTGCTTTGTATTTAAATGGTTTTTCCGAGCGAACCATTCGTATTAATGGTGAAGTCGTCAAAGAAATGGAACGTCTTCGTAGTTTTAAGCTTACGATTTCTCCGGTCCCAATACATAATATCACATTGATTCCTTGCTAAGGAAGGTTTTGCTTTCAAAATGTGCGAAAACTAAAGGATATGGATGCCATTCTTGGTGGACCATCTATTCGTCTGTTTGACTTTGTCTTATTACTCGAGACGCATTTAGCGGTATCTGACATTACATGGCCCAATGAATATGGGTTCAGCATATATCGACAAGATCGTGATTTTGGGGGTATCCTGATTGCGCATAAATCATGTGTCTCTGTAATACATGAGGAGGACTGTGAGAAGACTCAAATTGTTGTGCTACATTATAGTTGTTTGCCTGATACATACGTTTTATGTGTGTATCGTAATCCACAATCACCCTCTTCTAGGTTCCATCAATTTTTGCTGCGCGTTGTAGACAATATTCCGAGTGGCGAAGTCGTTATTGGTGACCTCAATTTTGATACAAAGAAATACATACCGCAAGGGTCAAACGAGTTCATGGCTTCTTCATCATTGTCTCAATGTGTTAAATCTTCCACGACCATACGAGGAACGTGTATAGACCATGTTTGGATTAACCAATCTAAATATAGCGTCGATGTATTCGTCGGTGAGACCTATTACAGCGATCACTTTCCTGTCTATGTTATAATTAAGTAACACGTCATTCTCCATGGCTTCATTTACCGCCTACATTACAATTGATTTTGCAGACCCTCTTCCGTGGCCATACTGTCTGGCGTCTGAGGTATATACTAGATATTTGATATTTCTATTGTTCATCCAACTATTTTCCCCTAAGTATTGGCACGCATGAGTGCCTCGATCTCCTATATGCAAACACCCAAACACCCAATTTCCTATGTGCAAAATGCAGGATCCAGGCATTATACTTTTTGCCGACCTTAATGCTCTCATAAAAAAGCATCCGGCTGATGAGTTTATGGTCCGTGCAATGGTCGTCGAAGTACGCAACCACACTGATAAGGAGCTACAAGATGGAGTTCGATCTCCCAACAAGATTATTTTTGCGGACCGCAATGGCGATGTAATGGAGCTGCTTTTATGGGGAAAGCCAATCTGGAGCACAGAAAAATGCTCTTGTACTTCCAAGGAGTTCACTTTGGGAAAGACATATGACTTCCTCTACGTCGATTCCTCCAAAATCAAAGACATGAAGTACGTATTGTTCTTGTGAAGTTTGTAAGTCTATGTAGTATACTCATTTCCAATAATAAACTTGCATATTTGATATTAAAGTGTACATATATTATCCTTCTCACACTCGTTATCGTGCCATTTATATGTTATCATACTTCGAACTTCGTATCATAACATCGCTGTGCTTGTCCGCAATAACATAACGAATGTATCATGTTATTAGGTTCGCATACAAATGTGCTAAATCGAATTGTTCCATGCGTTGTTTTCCCTATTTTCTGCATATGGTGCGTTGCAAATACATATAACATGTACAGCATGAGAGGCTCTGAGGGACAACTTGTATGGGTCCATCGCGTCTCACGAGCGCGATTGATTGACCCGGATCACGCGATTAACCAGAACACATTTGTTCCGACCCCGCTGTCTGCTTTGGTTTCTGGTGGACAGAAACAGGTATACTATTTATCGTAAAGAGTAGAGAATTAGTTATTGCCGTAATTGTACCTTTTCGCAACCAAGCCGGATCATACCATTCACTAGATCACATTCGTTCCAACCCCACTGATCGCTTAGGCTTCTGCAAACATCAATGTGTTTTGTGTTATTGTTATGAGTATAGATTTCGTCATTGCTATGTCACTTCGCAACCAATTGCATTGATTTAGCAGTATCTACGTACGTAGTAAAACCGTGTCCAACCCTTCTTACATTTGTACGGCACTCACTATTGCAATGTCCATAGCCCGCATTGTTCCAGGTGGAGCTTACCATGCGTGCATTTTTCCCGAGCACCACGGAACGTGCGATCTGCGAAATTCAGGACCATAGTGGTTCATTCGGGTTCATTGCATTGGGTAAAACAGCCGTTGCACTGAACCAGATTGTGCAAAGGCACGCGCTTGAGGAGGGTATTCACTACCAGCTCGTTCGTGTATTTGTATGGCTTACGGGAATCTACATATCGAACCGCCAAGTTCTGACATCACCAAGGTCCGTTAACAATGCCAAGTGTCTCGTCACTAAACTAATCTCCTTATGATCCCATACTTTATATTTTCTCCGTCCTGCATTGTTTATATGTGTTCACTATTGACTTGCTTTACAATTTTATCTTCATTTACGTAATGTATAGATTTCTACTCGTTGTTGTGACCTTCAGATCCCAAATCCTTGAAATCACGGACGATGATGCAATCGCTCGCATTGCGCCGAACTTGAGCAACACTGCAACTGTTTGTGAGGATTGGGGCGAAGTTGCTTCGTAAGTTATTATTTTCAATCTTACTCAGATATCCTTAGTATTGTGCGGTCATTTATTGAAGCTGAACACCATGCACATTTTCGTTGCAGGCTTGCCGACGTGGAAGATCACACTCGTGCAAGGCGGAACGAAAATCTGGCCATTACACGCGGCGCGATCACCGGATTTGTTGTCAATGCAGGACAGCGCTGTATTCATGATGACACAGTTGAAGGGGGGGGTGCCTGCGGTCATAATGCTTGCTACTTTTACACCAGCCAACAATGGAAGTGCTCCGCAGGACACGAGGAGATGGATGCCAAGTGTTTCACTGAGATTGGAGTCACATTCGACAATCAGGAAGGTTAGTAGTTAATGAATAAATTATTGTATATGATACCCATAATTATCACGTTCTTCAGATAAATATATGACACACATCTTACCTCTACACATACGTGCGTCTCTTTTTCCAGTGCGTGACAAAAAAATCGGGATTCGCAAGGGCGTACTGGCAAAGATCGAATTGGAGGCGATCAAGCAAGTTATTCCGAATGCTTGTACCATTGAGTTCAGCATGGCGGACAACAAACAGAAACACGAAATGCTGACTGGTCTTATTGGAATATGGCTCATCCAAGTAAGGAATATAACAACACAACAGCATGTTGTTATTCATACCAACAAATTCGTCATTTGTGTTTTGTACGAATTTTTTAGTCATGTTTGACTTCTCTTTTGGCTTGTGTTATCCATATTATGCTCACAGGTGAAGGTATGTGGCATCTGGGATGGGATCACAAGGTCGATAATTTCACCCTATCGCCCCTTTGATACTGTGAGTATAATCACCATGTCGCTTTTGTATATTTACATACCCTGTATTGTTTTTCGTTCGAACTAAACTTTACCATCGACATCCTGTCTTGTTATACTGGATAATGCTTAGGACGTCCCATCAACAAATGACAATAACAGGCGGATTGGTACCAGCACTGATGCCGTACATCCGACAACTTCTGCGAAGGTTCACCGTCGTCTCTAAGAGTAAGTCATCGATACATATAATTTGTCAACTGAATTCTTCATACTATTATACTATACACATTTTATCTACTATTTTTCATCCCTTTCAGGTGGATGGCCGTCCACTTACTCGGACAACATGAATAAAATTGATACGATGAGTAGCGGCGAAACGTCACAAGGGAAATGGGAGGGGAGGGGGATGATTGGGGAGGAATGGAATGGGTGGGGTGGTGGGGAAGGCGAGTGGAGGGTCTAAGACTTGGGCAAGGTAGCATCTTAAGATAATGGGTCCTATGTTTTTCATTTTTGATAACCATGCTTTTGTGTTAACCCATTTCTTTCCGTGTGTATCTCTGTCATGTACTATCATGTTGGTCTATCATTCGGTCAATAGTGTACCACGTGGTATGCCTGTGTTTTCTACGTACCGCATTGCCACATCATGCACATAAAGCATTGATGCGTTTGCTTCATTGCACTCACTACTGTTCCATATTTTTTGTTGTCAATGGTGTTTACTGTGTCTTGTGCATATATTCTATATGTATTGTATTGTTACGTCATGCACATACCTGGTTGTATTGTATTGTCCCCGTGGAAACGATGCTGACTATGCCTAGTGCAGTATACAATCTGCGATTGTCGTTGCCGGTCTGGGAACTCGCTTCCCATAATGTGCATGTCAGTCTCTATTGTAGCACGAAAGCATTGACGCGTTCGTTTTCCTACCCGTAATATTGTACTATGTAATGTGCTCTATGGCATGCGTTATTAAGAGAGTGCATTTTGTTGTGGGTGCAGTAAGACGACGCAGCGTATGCCTAGTGCACAGTACAAATTGCGATTATCGTTGCCAGTTTGGGATATTCTTCCCATAACGCGCATGTCAACACAAAGCATTGATGCGTTTGCTACGTTGCATCACTACTGTTCCGTATTTTTTGTTGTCAATGGTGTTTACCGTGTCTTTTGCATATGTTTTATATGTATTGTATTGTTACGTCATGCGCATACCTAGTTCTATTGTATTGTCCCCGTGGAGTCGATGCTGACTATGCCTAGTGCGGTATACAATTTGCGATTGTCGTTGCCGGTCTGGGGACTCGCTTCCCATAACGTGCATGTCAGTCTCTATTGTAGCACGAAAGCATTGACGCATTCGTTTTCCTACCCGTAATATTTTACTATGTAATGTGCTCGATGGCATGCATTGCTAAGAACGATGCTAACTATGCCTAGTACGGTATACAATTAGCGATTGTCGTTGTAGGTTTGAGACTTTCTTCTCATAACGTGCATGTCAACTGCCATCATAGCACGAAAGCATTCATGTGTCTGTTTCGTTGCATTCGCTACTGTTTCGTAATATTTGTTTGCCATAATGTATTGTGTGCTGTTGTAATGTAGCATCTCTATCATTCTCCGCCGTAATTATCGACGGCGAATGATTTGAGACTCTCATCATTCATTGGTAGCTGAGATATTTGGCCCAAATCTCTATGTTATTCTTCTATTTTTATGTCCGTATGAGTATCGCCGACATATCAAATAGAATAGCATGGATTTTTGTCTTGCACGATAAAATGGTTAGCTAAGTCTAACAATAGTAGTATAATAATAATGGATAGAAAAGTAGAAGAATAGAAGAAAAATATGACAATAGCAATAGCACTAGTAGTGGTAATAATAATAATAATAATAATAATAATAATACTAATAATAATATCGGTCCACCACAATCGGTCCACCGACCGATTATAAAGGGTTGCTACGCAACCCAAAAATGTGTGTTGAGCAAGTACACCCTTCTAGAAGCCCTCATCACATCCACCCAACATGGTGTGGTGTGGAACTGAGACGAGGTTGGTTTTCGAGTCTTCGCTCAACTCAATCTATATGGATTGGTAACGCTCTTCGGAACTCCATGACGCTACCGATCCGTATGTTTTCCCCAGTTTTGTCGACCTCACCCTCGTTTATTTCTATCAAAGTCTCCAAGTTTCTCTTGTCCGATGGTATGCCCGAGTAAAATTGCAAGTGGCTGCCAGCAGGCCTCTTGCTAACAAGGTAATTACCCTTGATATCAAGAAATTAAGAGTAACTTTTCAAGTGATTCCCTTTGTTTTTTTTTTTTCCAGTGCAATTTTTTTCCGAATCCGTCCAACTTACGGAAACAATTTCGCGCAATTCCTTAGCCTGACGAGTAACTGTTTTCTTTCGAATCCGTATGGGCTATACTTGTAGTAGGGCAATCTGTAGGGGGTAGCGACTGCCCACCCTACACCCCCCTCCCCCCCCACACCCCCCCACCCCCCGCCCAACCCCGCCTTTGATAATTTGCTATCCGAATTTGTGGCGGCCGATTCCTTTTGGAAAGATATTTTTTTGGGGGACTTCCGTCTGTTTACGGGCGATCCCGAGGCGATTCCATCCCCTTCCGGAATACCCTGGGGCTTAGCGAGAGGCCTGGCCGCCAAATTTGAGCAATGTTCGTCCAATGTGCTGGCATGGACAAGCCAGGCATGGTCCAAACCAAATGAGGGCGTACACGAGGTCTAATTGTTCAAGGGTAATTACCAAGATTTTTTTTTTTAGAGTTTTTCCGGGGTCCATTCCAGAGTTTTTACGAGTGAGGTACACCGGGGTTCCGGAAAATATACAAGTGTGCTCGGGCCGGGTTCCGGAAGAATCGGAATGCCCCTGTAGCCCATCTCGAAGAAATTTCCTCCCCACCCTCTTCCCCTCCCCCACCCCCCCCCCACCCCCTAACCTCCCCACCTCCTGCCATCTCCCCCCCCCTCCATCTCTCGTCATCCCCCTCCCCCCTCCCCTTCCATTGTCACCTCACTTCTCCCCTTACAACCGAGGTAGTCTCTCAACGGCTAACGAAATGAGGTGCCTTAGCATATCAGTGGTGCGAAATCACACAGCACAGGGGAGAAATCCTATTAGAGTAACTCGAGCCTTGATTCCGGAGTAAACAGAATTCGCCAAGCCCCCAACTCGGACGAAAAAGAGTGGGGGTAGGGCCTGGCGTACACTACTATAACGGGGATGCCGAGCAGCTCTGGCATGAAATTCAAATCGTGAACACCTGATGAGCCGCATGCATTTTTCCCCGCCTTGCTGTTTCATGCCTAGATCCGGGCGCTTCGTGCCAATTTACAAACCATATGTCTCAGCTCTGCCGAGCCTCGACCGTGTGCTCTAGGCCTAGCTATCTCGATGCTCCCTGTTGTTTTGTCAACAAACATATTGTTCTGTCTATACATGTATACTTAGTTTAGATATGTTTGTTATAGCCTAGCTAGGTCAGTTCTTAGACGGGACAATATTCTTATACTTGTATCTCCCCTCCCCTCTTCCTAGTCACATTTTTTTCCGCTACTCTAACAAGGAATAGATCTAGGTTAGATTTTTTTTTTTCCCGCCGTGACTCGCGCTTCCACCGTTACTACCGCTTCCGTAGTTACTGTACTATAGCTTCTCTTTTTTTTTGCGTGTGTGAACCTCTCCATTTGGCGCACCTCCTGCCCTCCAATTTTCGCGCTCCGTAGCCTCAATCCCCCTTCGCGCTGTTTTGTACAGTAGCCAGCAGGCCGGTAAGTCAGCCAGCACGCTAGCCAGCGAGCTAGCCAGCACACCCACCAGCACGGTTCGCTAGCCAGCTAGCCGCCAACAGAGCTTGCCAGCGCGCCGCCAACAGAGTTCGCCAGCTCGTCGCCAGCAGAACTCGCCAGTTCGCCGCCAGCAGAGCTCGCCAGCTCGCCAGCTCGCCGCCAGCAGAGCTCGCCCGCACGACGCCAGCAGAGCTCGCCAGCTCACCGCCAGCAGGGCTCGCCAGCTAGTAGCCAACAGCGTCCGCCAGCTCGCCACCAGCATCTGCTGCCATCTAGTCAACCAGACAGCCGCCGCCACTGCAACCACCACTGCTGCTGCAACTGCCATTGCCGCCACTACTGCTGCCAATACCTCTGCAGCCACTGCCACTGCCGCAACCCCTGCAGCCACAGCCGCAACCGCTGTAACCACAATCGCTGCCGCAGCCGCCGCTGCCACTGCAACCACTGCCGCTGCAGCAGCCCACACTGCCGCCGCTACCACTGCTGCAGCTGTTGCCGCCTCTGCCGCTACAGCCGCCAGCTGCAGCCGCAACTGCCGCCACTGCCTGTGCAGCCGCCCCTGCCCTTGGAACCGCCACTGCCACCGCTGCCCTTGAGGCTGTCACTGCCGCCGCTACCCTTGCAGCTGCTGCTGCCGCCGCTGCTCTTGCGGCCGCCATTGCCGCCACTGCTGCCACTGCTGCAGCTGCTGCCGCCACTGCCACTGCCGCCGCTTGCGATGCCACAGCTTGTGCTGCCGCCGCTACCACTGCCGCAGCTGCTGCAGGCCCTACCGCTGCCGCCACTGCCGCTGCAACCGACAGCTGCAGCCGCCACTGCCGCCACTGCCGCCACTGCCGCCGCTGCCCTTGCAGCTGCCGCTGCCGCCGCTGCTGCTGCAGCCGCCACTGCCACTCCTGTCGCCATTGCTATTGCCAACCATCAGCTTAAGCCTCCACCAACCTAGCCACCAGCAACCAGCACCAGTCGCCAGCCGCCAGCAGCCGGCCGCCGAAAACCAGCCGCCGACTCCCAGCCGTCAGCCGCCAGCTGCCAGCACTCACGGCCTGCTGCCGACCACCAGCCGCAAACGGCAGTCGGTCGCCAGCTGCCAGTCGCCAGTCGGCCGCTAGCCGCCAGCCACTAGTCGCCAATCGGCCGCCAGCCTTGTGAGTCCCCTGTGCCCTGTGGACTATCATTCGCCCTATGCCTGCCAGTCCTAGTGAATCCTAGCTAGCTCCTTGGCGTGCTGCTCCTAGTAGCTCCTCTCGCGCGTACTTCCTCCTCGTTTGCTCTCTACTCCACTTTGCAGCTTCTAGCCCCCTGCCAGCCGCTCACAAGTTGCTGTCCACCAATCCCAGCTTGCCGCCTCTTGCTACTAGCCCGCCGCCAGCTAGCTCCATTGTCACCTTACTGTCACTCGCTCCTGCTACAGTCAGCTTACCACTAATCGCTGCTACTACTAGCCTCCTGCTCGCTGCCACTGCTCACGCCACAGCCGCCACTACTACTACCTCCGCTAGTGCTTTGGTAGCACCTAGTGTCTCCCACTAGTTTCCTCCTTGTTTCTAGAGTTCCTCGACGCCTCTCCTCTCGGCATGATGGCCTCGTTCGGGTCAGTCCCTCAGTCAGATAGTCGGGCACTTCCTTCCGCTCTCCAATTTCTCGCTCACCGTCTACGGCTCGTGAGCCCGCACCTAGACTAGACGCTCCCAGAGGATCACATTAGTTACCTTCTTGGCTTCTAGCTCCATGACCTTGACGTCTGCTTCCGGGCTCTCTGGTCAGTGCCGCAGCAGCAGCCGCAGTGGGGTCTTGGGGGTGCTAGGGGAGGTGGAGGCTCTAGAGGTGCGGCCCTAGGGCGGTCATTGCCATGGGGCCAATGTGGTTTCTCTGGAGGACCAAGGTCCTTGGGGCCTAGGGGTCTAGGTCCCACCACTGTGTCTAGTCTAGGAGCCTCTACTACGTGTCCCCTAAGCTCCTCCCCTGCCCCTCTTGCAGCGGCCCTCTCCTATATCCTTGACTCGGGCGCATCTCGTTGCTTCTTTAGAGATAATACTGCTCTCACCCCGCTTCCTACGCCTGTCCGTGTCGCACTAGTAGACTCCTCCGCCACAGCTGTAACACATAGCACCACCACTCTCCCTTGTCCCGCTTTCCCCTTCGGCTCCCTCATCGGTCGGCACATTCCCTCGTTCGCCAGGAACCTAGTGGGTGTCGGTCACCTTTAGGACCGAGGCATCACCACTACATTCCTTGGCCACGAGAGACATGCCGCTTGCACAGACACAGCCACCGGTCGGCACTTAGCTACGTTTGAGCGTGACCCAGGGTCAGATCTCTTTACATTGCACACTGAGTCTGCTGCAATCCTGCTTCTGTCACTCCATAGCCCACCTGACTCTTCTGTCGCACCACCGCTTAAGTCAGTCTGCACTCACGCATCTTAGGCATATGTCCCAGCAAGGTCTAGTCACCGGTCTCCCTTTGTCGCTTCCCGCCCTGCCTACGTCGGTAGCAACACTGTGCACGTCCTGCGTCGAGGGCCGGCAGTGCGCCGCCCCTCACTCCTCCTCGTTTCCCCCTACTACAACGCCGCTACAGACGCTGTACATGGACGTCTGGGGTCCTGCCCCAATCCATGGTCTTAGTCGAGAGGGCTACTTTCTAGTCGTCGTTGACGACTTCTTGCGCTTCACCACAGTGTTCTCATTGGAGCGGAAGGCCGACGTGCCTACTGTTCTCCTCCCATGGCTTCTTACTGTTCGCACCCACCACCGCCTACCTGTAGGTTGCTTAAAATCTGACCGTGGTGGCGAGTTCGCCTCTGGCACTCTAGGAAAATTTTGTCGTGCGGAGGGCATCCGCCAGACGCACACATTGGCGGACTCCCCACAGCAGCATAGGGTTGCTGAGCGACGCATTGGCCTGATCATGAAGGTAGCTCGCACCTCCATGGTCCATGCTGGTGCACCCCATTTTCTGTAGCTGTTCGCTGTGCGCTACGCTGCTCACCAGCTTAACCTGTGGCCGCGCTCCTAGCGGCCACAGGTTTCGCCGACCCTCCTCTAGATCGGGACTCCCGGTGACACGTCTGTGTTCCACGTTTGGGGTAGCCTTACTCACGTCCGCGACACTCGCGCAGACAAGCTCTCAGCCCGCACCCTTTCTTGTGTCTTCCTGGGGTTTACGCTTGACGCCTCAAACTAGTTGTTCTACCACCTGTCACACTACCGCTTTTACCACCCTCATCACGTTACCTTTGACGAAACGCTTCCCTAATACCGGCGCTTCCCGCACCACAATGCTCCTGTGCCTCCTCCTCCTCTCTTCCTTGTCCTTGCCCGCCTGCCGCACCCCTCCAACCCCGCCCGACCCTGTCTGGTGTCTCCCACGCCACTTAGTTCCCCTCAGTTGCGCTTGTGGGGGAGTCAGCTGACTCATGGGTCCCAGCTGCTGGGGGCATGCCTGCTATCCCTGTGGCGCCTCCCCCAGCCTCGGTACCCTAGTCACCTCAGCCACCTCCCCCCTTGCCTCTGCAGCAGCAGCAGCCGTCACACCAGCCTCAGTGGCTGTAGTAGCATCAGCATCAGTGAGCAGTGGGCTCTGTAGGTGCTGGTTCTGGGGGTGCTAGTGGTGGAGGTTTTGGTGTTTGGGGTGTTGGTTTTGGGGGTGCTGACTCTGGGGGTGCTTGTTCTGGGGGTGCGAGTTCTGGGGGTGCGAGTTCTGGGGGTGCAAAATCTGGGGGTGCTGGTTTTGTGGGTGGTGCCATTGGAGGACCTATCAAGGACAAGGTTCACCCGCAGCCATAGTAGTAGCAGCAGCAGCAGCAGCCATCGCCGCAGCAGCAACTGTCGCTGCAGCCCGAGCAGCCACAATCTGCCCTTCGTCTCCTTGGTCTTGCTCCAGGTTCCCCTTTTCGCCAGTGCGTTCCCCCTATGGTGCGTTTATGGCCCACTGTTCCCTCCTTCAGGCTCCTCTCCGGCTCGTTTTTGGGCTTCCCTTCGTCCTTGACATGTTCCCCGTTTCCCCCTCGTCCCCATTCCCTGGTTCTTCCCCACTGGGTCCATCACCCCTCTAGTGCTCCTCCTGTCTCTCCCGGTCGTAGTGTCCACCCTATGGTTCTCCGTTCTCATGCTCCTCCAGTACCCGTGCTTCCGTTACCTCCTCCGTCGTCGCTCCCGCAGTCCCCCCCCTTCTCGCTATGACGCTGCTCTCACTGCTCGTCCTACCCTCTTGCGCTTGCTTGCGTCGATTGTTAGTGACCCTACTGCTCCTCCTGAGACCGTATCTGCACTTGTTGCTGACTTTGCTACTAGCCACCGCCCTGACTACGCTACCGCTCTGGTCTCTAGTACTGCCCGTCCTCCGTCCATTGGGGGTGCACCTGCCCTTAGATTGACGTGCTAGAGGACAAGCAGTATGAGTTGGCCTGCCTTCCTACCGCTGTTCCCCATCTCTGCTCTATGCTTGTAACCCGAAAGGGCGACACAGATGCTCTCGATATCCATGTTCCGCACACTTATGCTGAGGCGTTGTCGAGGCCCTGGGCAGCCTAATGGATACAGGCCATGGAGGCTGAGATTGCATGCTACACATCCACCGGCACTTACATCGACGCAATTCCCCCGCCTAGGGCGAACGTCGTCGATCACATGTGGATCTACAGAGTAAAGCGCACACCTGGAGAGCCGCCGAAGTTCAAGGCACGTTACGTGGCTAGAGGCTTCAGTCAGCGTGAGGGTGTGGACTTTTTCCAGACCTTCTCCCCGAGCTCGAAGATTACTACACTTCGGGTCCTTCTTCATATCGCCACACAGCGTGACTACAAGCTTCACTCACTCGACTTCTCCACAGCGTTCCTGCAGGATAGTCTGCACGAAAAAATCTACCTTCGGCGCCCTCTAGGCTTCTCTGGGTCCTTCCCACCTTGGACCGAGTGGACCATGCGTCGTCCTGTCTACGGCCTTCGTCAGGCACCCCGTAAGTGGCACGGCACGCTTTGCACCACTCTTGCCGAGCTGCAGTTATTTCCGTCCTCTACTGACCCCTCTCTCTATGTTCGCATGGGTTAGACACCGTTCTACATTCTAGTGTACGTAGACGATATTAACTTTGCTACTCCTGACAGAGTCGCACCGGCCTCAGTGAAGGCCGAGTTACTTAGGAGACACACTTGTACCGACTTGGGGGAGCTGAGGGTCTACAGTATCTAGGCTTGGAGATCTCTTTTGACAGTGTCGCTCACACAATCACACTCTCCCAGTCCCATATGGCTCAGCAGATCCTCCAGAGGTTCAATCTCTAGTTCTCTTCAGCGCAGCACAGTCCACCCCTTTGTTTGTGGATCGCAAGCTCTCTGCTCCTATTCCGGCTAAGCTGGTCAAGGCTTGTGGTCCATACACAGAGCTGGTGCGGTTCCTCATGTACTTGATGACCTACACTCGACCAAATCTAGCGTACCCTCTTAGTCTCCTAGCTCGCTTTTTTGTGACAGATAGGCACCGACCAGTCCATTGGTTGGCTGCTAAGAGGGTACTGCAGTATCTGGCGAGTACATAAGGCCTTGGGCTTGTGCTAGGAGGACGGGAGCTAGTGGTGCTCACTGGACACACAGACGCGTCGTGGGCTGACGACGTGGAGGCGCTCAGGTCGTCTCAGGGCTACTATTTTAGTTTTGCTGTTGGTGCAGTCTCGTGGAGGTCCACTAAGTCGTCGTCTGTAGCTTAATCTAGTTGTGAGGCAGAGATCTATGCGAGGGCCATGGCCGCTCAGGAGCTCCGCTGGCTGACGTTCTTTTTCATTGATTTAGGTGAGTAGCCTAGGTCTGCCCCAGTCCTGTTTGCTGACAACAGGGCCATGATCCTCCTGTGTTTGGAGGCTCGATTTGAGGGTAGGGCGAAGCACATCCAGCTGCGGTACTTCCTGCTGCGTGAGTTGCAGCAGTGCGGCCAGGCTCGAGTAGTACATGTGGCAACAGAGGCCAACACCGCTGATATCTTCACCATGGCACTACCGCCTTGTTACCATCAGCGAATCTGTACTCAGCTTGGTCTAGTCTCAGTAGCAGCGCCACTCCTTGTATCCGTATATCTACTATACTGGCTTGTACTTGCTATTTCTATGCCTGCATGTCTTGCTACACCTACTGACTGGCCTTGTGGCCTCCTGTCTCAGTGGTCAGACTAGTAGTGTTGCCCTGAGTTGTCTTGTTACCTTCACCGGAGGCTTGACTAGTAGTGCTGTACTGGTTTGTTAAACTCTGCCACTACCTAGGCTAGGGGGTGTGTCAACAAACGTATTGTTCCATCTACACATATCTAGTTAGTTTAG
This sequence comes from Closterium sp. NIES-67, assembly GCA_027943415.1. Taxonomy (NCBI): domain Eukaryota; kingdom Viridiplantae; phylum Streptophyta; class Zygnematophyceae; order Desmidiales; family Closteriaceae; genus Closterium; species Closterium sp. NIES-67. The sequence continues at coordinate 21,643 of BQMB01001924.1, forward strand.
ATATGTCTGTTATAGCTAGTTAGGTCAGTTCTTAGAGGGGAGAACATTCTTGTACTTGTATCTCCCCTCCCCTCTTCCTAGTCACAGCTTTTCCCGCTACTCTAACAAAGCGCATCTTCATTTTCCTCTCCTCGGCGTATCTTCTGGTGTTAGCGTAACTATATCAGTACGGTAGTGCGTTTTTTTTTTTTTTTTTTTTTTTGTCCACGACCTATTTCGTGCTCGACAGTTTCCCAACCTCCACACTTGCTTCGTGCCTCCGTGTACATAACTCGGTGTACAAACATGCATGTTATGTCTTACTTGCGAGCAGCGAGACATTTCATATTGCGTACTGAAACTGTTATGTTCTTCGCTGTTACCTGCTTCATCAATTTCGTCGCCTCATTTTTCTTTATCACTTAGGGTTAGGGGTGCCTTCTTTTGAAATGTCAGCCTTGATGATTGAGTCTCGTCACTTGAACTAGAAATAGCACCATCCAAGGCATTAGATAGGAATTTAGGCAACCTGATCACTTAGGGCTGGCCGCTTCTATGCATACTGATTCCTTAGGGTGATTCCCATAATCTATACTAAGGCCGCAGGGTAAATTTTGGTAAATTTTGCTCAGCCATATTCATTAGCAGCAGCAGCACATTACAGAACATCATTTTTCATGCATGCTGTGATTTCAAACACTTGGGCAGCAGCACACTATGGCAGCAGAGCGTCGGAGCTTCATGTGTTGCGTTGGATTGCTGTACTGCCCTCAGCAAACTGACCAAGACATGAGAACTAACGCAGCTAATTACCAGCAACATGTACAGGGGTTATCCCTGAAGGCATACTGACTGCTCACGGCTGGTACACGAACACAAAACTGAAATGACAGGGTGAGGAATGACCTTAAACTGAACACTCAGGATCGGACCCTAAATCTCATACTGAAAATTAGGAATTCAGGATAAAAAAACATGAAATCAGAGGCCTTGGCACCATCGTAAAACACATGAATCAATTCAAAAGATGTGCCATTCATCTATAATTCAAACTTTGATTCTCAATATTGACTATACTATAGGTAAATTGGATGGGAGAACCGGCGGAGATCGCTAAAAATCTTGCAGGGTGTAAGGAAAATCCATTTTCCTTATCGAGCCTCGTTAAGATTGAGTACAGCCTTGACTTTCGGAAGTCCAGGCTCGGCCCGACATTTCAGGTTCGAACTATGATCGAGACCCCAAGCCTACACGCGCGTCCCATCTGACACTTCCGAGTCCCAAGGCGCCCCAAACCACCTCGCGTGTGTTTCGTGGCCTTCCTCGAGGCTCCCTTGCTAGGCTAGCTGTGCTTGTATTTAGCCTTATGCTTCATTTGTACTCGACACACTTTAATCACGACCTCACTATTACATTACTCCACTCCTATCCAGAGATGATCATAACAGCTGGTATCAGAGCTATGTTCCTGCCCATTTAGGCTTCCGTAGTGAGGTAGTTTTTAGAGGGACCTCGCACGTTAGGAGACAGGAGCTGTCCAGCTGTCCTGCGGGAACTTCTTATGTTCTGCCGACTTTGTTGTGTGCGCTCCACGTCTCTAACGCTGCAGGTGCCTAAAGTGTCTTTAGTAGCGTTTGCTAGTTAGGGTAATTCATGGTCAATAGCCTTCCTCGCCGTAGTACTAGAAATATGACTCCCGAGCAAATAGCTGAGTTGTCAGAGGCGGCAGCAAGCGCATCCGTGCTGACGATGAAGGTTGGCAAGATGATGGCGAAGATGGAGGCCATGGCCCTCGAGCTCGCTATGTTGAAGGAGGAGAACGTGAGCCTTTGCCAGACGTGTGGTGTGATGCGTCAGAAGTCGCCTGTTTCCGTGGACGAAGACCGTGCGAGCGCGCATCAACCGCAGGCGATGTCAGCGACATGTGACAACAGTTCAAACGAGCAACGGGCACTTGTGAAGATCAAACCTGCAATGCCCCCGCCGTTCAACCCCCTGGAGAAACACACCACGCTGAGTGGGTGGCTGTTCGCCATGGAACTGTTCTTCAATGCCGCCGACGTCAACGACGATGAGACACGCGTCAAGTTGGCGGTGTCTTTATTACGTGGACTTGCATTAAGTGGGTGGCGACAGTACGTTACATTACGAGGGACTCCGGCAGACCGGCAACATGCGATGGACGGGAAGCAACGATTGTCTTCAAGTTCCTCAGGCTCAATATTTGGTATGGCCGAGATCCTCACCTGGCAACAGTGGGGTGCAATGCTTCGCCAGCGCTTCGAGCATGTATCCATATGTAAACATGCGCGTGTGAAGCTGCATGGGTGGCGAAATAAAACAATGAAACAATGGTGGAAAAGAGTTCATGTTTTCGATCATTTTTCGATATGTGGAAGGGAGTAATTGAAATGTGCAATATAGTGTAATATAGTAATTACACTATGGTATTGGAAAACAAAAAAAAATGATGGAAAACAAGAGGATTTGTTTTTCCATCATTTCGCATAACTATTTTTGTTGGCAACAAAAATAGGCAATCGCTTCCCCAGCTAAGTGCGGGAAGTTGAAAGCCTAATGAACAAATCACACAACGTTTTTTTAGGCAATGCACTTTGCGATTGCAAGAAAATAGATTGCACTTATCATCTCCAATTCAAGTGACTGCACTCAAGGTGGAAAGTCAAAGAACCTTACTCAAGACGATCCGTACAATCTTTCTTATTGCATACACAAAATGCACTACCCGTGTATCAAGTAAGCAATAGCAGAATGGAGAAGGGCAACAACGCAAAGCAAATGGCAGCGGCACAACACTTGGACTCCAAAATGCATCACAAGAAAGAAAGGCAACAAGTAGAAAGCAATTGAAACATGTTATCTGATGTGATTGTCTACTGTAGAAAAAAACAAACATTTGGAAACCAGAAATCATTTGTAACGGCATTCCTGAAGCACCAATACAAGTGGCAAAAAAAAGAGAGAACATGAAAAGAACACAAGTTTCGTTGAGAAGATAATGCATGGTGCAACTCAGGAAATGGAAATGAGGACTGAACAAAAAAAAAAAACGACAAATGAGATAGACGAAAAAATGAGCGAAAGAAGGGGGGGGGGGAGGAGAGAGAGAGAGAGAGAGAGAGAGAGAGAGAGAGAGAGAGAGAGAGAGAGAGAGAGAGAGAGAGAGAGAGAGAGAGGAGAGAGGAGAAGAGAGGGAGAGAGAGAGAGAGAGAGA
>BQMB01001925.1:2500-10000 GCA_027943415.1 Closterium sp. NIES-67
GATGGGGCTGGATTCGGATGGGTCCGGGCGATCGGCCCGGATCCGGATGGGGTCCGGTCGATCGATTCGGATCCTGGATGGGTCCGGACGATCGGCCCGGGTCCGGATGGGGTCCGCTCGATCGATTCGGATCCGGATGGGTTCGATCGATCCGATCCGGATGGGTCCGGTCGATCGATTCCGGTCCGGATGGTGCCCGGTCGATCGATTCGGATCCGGATGGGGCTGGATTCGGATGGGTCCGGTCGATCGATTCGGGTCCGAATGGGGCCCGGTCGATCCATCCGGATCCGGATGGGGCTGGATTTGGATGGGTCCGGACGATCGGCCCGGGTCCGGATGGGGTCCGATCGATCGATTCGGATCCGGATGCGGTCGGATTCGGATGGGTTCGATCGATCGACCCGCATGGGTCCGGTCGATCGATTGGGGTCCGGATGGGGCCCGGTCCATCGATTCGGATCCGAATGGGGCTGGATTCGGATGGGTCCGGTCGATCGATTTGGGTCCGGATGGGATCCGGTCGATCGATTCGGAACCGGATGGGGCCCGGTCGATCGAAATCGGATCCGGATGGGGCTGGATTCGGATGGGTCCGGTCGATCGATTCGGGTCCGGATGGGGTCCGGTCGATCGATGGGGGTCCGGATGGGGCCCGGTCGATCGAAATCGGATCCGGATGGGGCTGGATTCGGATGGGTCCGGTCGGTCGATTTGGGTCCGAATGGGGCCCGGTCGATCCATCCGGATCCGGATGGGGCTGGATTTGGATGGGTCCGGACGATCGGCCCGGGTCCGGATGGGGTCCGATCGATCGATTCGGATCCGGATGCGGTCGGATTCGGATGGGTTCGATCGATCGACCCGCATGGGTCCGGTCGATCGATTGGGGTCCGGATGGGGCCCGGTCCATCGATTCGGATCCGAATGGGGCTGGATTCGGATGGGTCCGGTCGATCGATTTGGGTCCGGATGGGGTCCGGTCGATCGATTCGGATCCGGATGGGGCCCGGTCGATCGAAATCGGATCCGGATGGGGCTGGATTCGGATGGGTCCGGTCGATCGATTCGGGTCCGGATGGGGTCCGGTCGATCGATGGGGGTCCGGATGGGGCCCGGTCGATCGAAATCGGATCCGGATGGGGCTGGATTCGGATGGGTCCGGTCGGTCGATTTGGGTCCGAATGGGGCCCGGTCGATCCATCCGGATCCGGATGGGGCTGGATTTGGATGGGTCCGGACGATCGGCCCGGGTCCGGATGGGGTCCGATCGATCGATTCGGATCCGGATGCGGTCGGATTCGGATGGGTTCGATCGATCGACCCGCATGGGTCCGGTCGATCGATTGGGGTCCGGATGGGGCCCGGTCCATCGATTCGGATCCGAATGGGGCTGGATTCGGATGGGTCCGGTCGATCGATTTGGGTCCGGATGGGGTCCGGTCGATCGATTCGGATCCGGATGGGGCCCGGTCGATCGAAATCGGATCCGGATGGGGCTGGATTCGGATGGGTCCGGTCGATCGATTCGGGTCCGAATGGGGCCCGGTCGATCGACCCGGATCCGGATGGGGCTGGATTCGGATGGGTCCGGACGATCGGCCCGGGTCCGGATGGGGTCCGGTCGATCGATTCGGTTCCGGATGGGGCTGGATTCGGATGGGTTCGACCCATCGATCCGGATGGGGTCGATCGATGGATCCGGATGGTTTCGTTGGTTCGATCCGGATGGGTTGGATCGATGGATCCGGATGGGTTCGGTCAGTCGACCCGGATGGGTTCGATGGTCGGATCCGGACGGGTTCGATCGATGGATCCGGATGGGTTCGATCGGGCGAACCCGATGGGCTTGCCCCTTGGGTGCTCGCCTTGCCTTGTACTGGGTTGTGCGGTGCCCTGGGGGAAAAAAAGGCATCCGATCCATCCGGTCATATCCGGATGCTCGTTGGCTCTAGGGTGGTGTGGTGCCTCGAAAGGGCTCGCACCCGCCCTAGAGCCCTTTTTGCCCGGTTGGAAATCGACTACACCGGAAGGGCTTGTGGGCTCTAGGGCGGTGCCGTGCCTCGAAAGGGCTCGCACCCGCCCTAGAGCCCTTTTTGCCCGGTTGGAAATCGACTACACCGGAAGGGCTTGTGGGCTCTAGGGCGGTGTCGTGCCTCGAAAGGGCTCACACCCGCCCTGGAGCCCTTTTTGCCCGGTTGGAAATCGACTACACCGGAAGGGCTTGTGGGCTCTAGGGCGGTGTCGTGCCTCGAAAGGGCTCCCACCCGCCCTGGAGCCCTTTTTGCCCGGTTGGAAATCGACTACACCGGAAGGGCTTGTGGGCTCTAGGGCGGTGTCGTGCCTCGAAAGGGCTCACACCCGCCCTAGAGCCCTTTTTGCCCGGTTGGAAATCGACTACACCGGAAGGGCTTGTGGGCTCTAGGGCGGTGTCGTGCCTCGAAAGGGCTCACACCCGCCCTAGAGCCCTTTTTGCCCGGTTGGAAATCGACTGCACCGGAAGGGCTTGTGGGCTCTAGGGCGGTGTCGTGCCTCGAAAGGGCTCACACCCGCCCTGGAGCCCTTTTTTTCCCGGTTGGAAATCGACTACACCGGAAGGGCTTGTCGGCTCTAGGGTGTTGTCGTGCCTTGAAAGGGATCACACCCGCCCTGGAGCCCTTTTTGCCCGGTTGGAATTCGATTACACGGGAAGCCTGTGGGCACTAGGGTTGGATGAACCCATGGGCCGGTTCCGATCCGCCCTAGGGGCAAAGAAACCAAGGGGGGATGGGCCCAAGGGTCGGATGAAACCATGGGCCGGTTCAAATCCGCCCTTGGGGTCGAATGAACCGGCTGGGGGGTCGAATAACCGAGGGGGGATGGGATCCTGGGTTGGATGAACCCATGGGCCGGTTCAAATCCGCCCTTGGGGTCAAATGAACCGGCTGGGGGGTAAAAGAAACCGAGGGGGGATGGGCTCTTGATTTGGATGAACCCATGGGCCGGTTCAAATCCGCCCTTGGGGTCGAATGAACCGGGTGGGGGGTCAAATAACCGAGGGGGGATGGGATCCTCCTGGGTTGGATGAACCCATGGGCCGGTTCAAATCCGCCCCTGGGGTCCAATGGACCGGCTGGGGGGTCAAATAACCGAGGGGGGATGGGATCTTGGGTTGGATGAGCCCATGGGCCGGTTCAAATCCGCCCTAGGGGTCCAATGGACCGGGTGGGGGGTAAAAAAACCGAGGGGGGATGGGCCCAAGGGTTGGATGAGCCCATGGGCCGGTTCAAATCCGCCCTTGGGGTCAAATGAACCGGCTGGGGGGGTCAGAATGGCCGAGCGGGGATGGGCTCTTGAATTGGATGAACCCATGGGCCGGTTCAAATCCGCCCTTGGGGTCGAATGAACCGGCTGGGGGGTCGAATTACGGAGGGGGAATGGGCTCTTGGGTCGGATGAAACCATGGGCCGGTTCAAATCCGCCCTTGGGGTCAAATGAACCGGCGGGGGGGTCAAATAACCGAGGGGGGATGGGATCCTGGGTTGGATGAACCCATGGGCCGGTTCAAACCCGCCCCTGGGGTCCAATGGACCGGGCGGGGGGTAAAAAAAAACCGAGGGGGGGTGGTCCCAAGGGATGGATGAACCCATGGGCCGGTTCAAATCCGCCCTTGGGGTCAAATGAACCGGCTGGGGGGTAAAAGAAACCGAGGGGGGATGGGCTCTTGAATTGGATGAACCCATGGGCCGGTTCAAATCCGCCCTTGGGGTCGAATGAACCGGGTGGGGGGTCAAATAACCGAGGGGGGATGGGATCCTCCTGGGTTGGATGAACCCATGGGCCGGTTCAAATCCGCCCCTGGGGTCCAATGGACCGGCTGGGGGGTCAAATAACCGAGGGGGGATGGGATCTTGGGTTGGATGAGCCCATGGGCCGGTTCAAATCCGCCCTAGGGGTCCAATGGACCGGGTGGGGGGTAAAAAAACCGAGGGGGGATGGGCCCAAGGGTTGGATGAGCCCATGGGCCGGTTCAAATCCGCCCTTGGGGTCAAATGAACCGGCTGGGGGGGTCAGAATGGCCGAGCGGGGATGGGCTCTTGAATTGGATGAACCCATGGGCCGGTTCAAATCCGCCCTTGGGGTCGAATGAACCGGCTGGGGGGTCGAATTACGGAGGGGGAATGGGCTCTTGGGTCGGATGAAACCATGGGCCGGTTCAAATCCGCCCTTGGGGTCAAATGAACCGGCGGGGGGGTCAAATAACCGAGGGGGGATGGGATCCTGGGTTGGATGAACCCATGGGCCGGTTCAAACCCGCCCCTGGGGTCCAATGGACCGGGCGGGGGGTAAAAAAAAACCGAGGGGGGGTGGTCCCAAGGGATGGATGAACCCATGGGCCGGTTCTAATCCGCCCTTGGGGTCAAATGAACCGGCTGGGGGGTAAAAGAAACCGAGGGGGGATGGGCTCTTGAATTGGATGAACCCATGGGCCGGTTCAAATCCGCCCTTGGGGTCGAATGAACCGGGTGGGGGGTCAAATAACCGAGGGGGGATGGGATCCTCCTGGGTTGGATGAACCCATGGGCCGGTTCAAATCCGCCCCTGGGGTCCAATGGACCGGCTGGGGGGTCAAATAACCGAGGGGGGATGGGATCTTGGGTTGGATGAGCCCATGGGCCGGTTCAGATCCGCCCTAGGTGTCCAATGGACCGGGTGGGGGGTAAAAAAACCGAGGGGGGATGGGCCCAAGGGTTGGATGAGCCCATGGGCCGGTTCAAATCCGCCCTTGGGGTCAAATGAACCGGCTGGGGGGTAAAAGAAACCGAGGGGGGATGGGCTCTTGAATTGGATGAACCCATGGGCCGGTTCAAATCCGCCCTTGGGGTCGAATGAACCGGGTGGGGGGTCAAATAACCGAGGGGGGATGGGATCCTCCTGGGTTGGATGAACCCATGGGCCGGTTCAAATCCGCCCCTGGGGTCCAATGGACCGGCTGGGGGGTCAAATAACCGAGGGGGGATGGGATCTTGGGTTGGATGAGCCCATGGGCCGGTTCAAATCCGCCCTAGGGGTCCAATGGACCGGGTGGGGGGTAAAAAAACCGAGGGGGGATGGGCCCAAGGGTTGGATGAGCCCATGGGCCGGTTCAAATCCGCCCTTGGGGTCAAATGAACCGGCTGGGGGGGTCAGAATGGCCGAGCGGGGATGGGCTCTTGAATTGGATGAACCCATGGGCCGGTTCAAATCCGCCCTTGGGATCAAATGACCCGGCTGGGGGGTCCCTAGGGTCAATCTTGGCATCCCATGAACGCATAAACAGGTTGCCCCAAACGATGGCAACCCAACGTAATCCATGCCATAGGCCTATTAATACCCCAGCAAAGGGGTATTTTTCCTCTCCCCATCATTCGGCCATGTGTTTTCGGATTGCCCCAAACGACGGTAACCCAACATAATCCAGGTCATAGGCCTAGGAATACCCTAGGGAAGTGGTATTTTTCCTCTCCCCATCATTTGGCCATATGTTTTCGGATTGCCCCAAACGACGGTAACCCAACGTAATCCAGGCCATAGGCCTAGGAATACCCTAGGGAAGTGGTATTTTTCCTCTCCCCATCATTCGGCCATGTGTTTTCGGATTGCCCCAAACGACGGTAACCCAACGTAATCCAGGTCATAGGCCTAGGAATACCCTAGGGAAGTGGCATTTTTCCTCTCCCCATCATTCGGCCATATTTTTTCGGATTGCCCCAAACGACGGTAACCCAACGTAATCCAGGTCATAGGCCTAGGAATACCCTAGGGAAGTGGTATTTTTCCTCTCCCCATCATTCGGCCATGTGTTTTCGGATTGCCCCAAACGACGGTAACCCAACGTAATCCAGGTCATAGGCCTAGGAATACCCTAGGGAAGTGGTATTTTTCCTCTCCCCATCATTCGGCCATGTGTTTTCGGATTGCCCCAAACGACGGTAACCCAACGTAATCCAGGTCATAGGCCTAGGAATACTCTAGGGATGGGGCATTCTACCACTCCCCATCACTTGGGTTTCGGTTCTTGATTGCCCCAAACAATCGTAACCCAACGCAATGCAGGCCATTGGCATAGGAATACCCTGCCTAGGCTTTGACCTTGATGGTTCGATCGATCCGGACCCGAATGGGTTCGATACGAATGGGGCCGGTGAATCCGGATCCGGATGGGTTCGATCCAAATGGGTTCGATCGACTCGGATCCGGATCGATTCCATCCGAATCGGTTCGATCGAACCGGATCCGGATGGGTTCGATCGAACCGGATCCGGATGGGTTCGATCGATCCGGATCCGGATGGGTTCGATAAGGATGGGTTCGATCGACTCGGATCCGGATGGGTTCGATACGAATGGGTTCGATCGACTCGGATCCGGATTGGTTCGATCGACTCGGATCCGGATCGATTCCATCCGAATGGGTTCGATCGAACCGGATCCGGATGGGTTCGATCGATCCGCACCCGGGTGGGTTCGATCCAAATGGGTTCGACCGACTCGGATCCGGATCGATTCCATCCGAATCGGTTCGATCGAACCGGATCCGGATGGGTTCGATCCGGATCCGGATGGGTTCGATAAGGATGGGTTCGATCCGAATGGGTTCGATCGACTCGGATCCGGATGGGTTCGATCCGAATGGGTTCGATCGACTCGGATCCGGATTGGTTCGATCGACTCGGATCCGGATCGATTCCATCCGAATGGGTTCGATCGAACCGGATCCGGATGGGTTCGATCGATCCGGATCCGGATGGGTTCGATCGACTCGGATCCGGATGGGTTCGATCGGCTCGGATCCGGATGGGTTCGATCGATCCGGATCCGGATGGGCTTGGGTCCGAAAGGGTTCATTTGATCCGGATCCGGACGGATTCGATCGATCCGGACCCGGGTGGGTTCGATCCGAATGGGTTCGATCGACTCGGATCCGGATGGGCTCGATAGGGATGGGTTCTATCCGAATGGGTTCGATCGACTCGGATCCGGATGGGTTCGATCGATCCGGATCCGGATGGGTTCAATTGATCCAGATCCGGATGGGTTTGATCCACACGGGTTCGATCGATCCGGATCCGGATCGGCTCGATAAGGATGGGTTCGATCGACTCGGATCCGAATGGGTTCGATCGATCCAGATCCGGATGGGTTCCATCCGAATGGGTTCGATCAAACCCATCCGGGGTCCGATCCGGATGGATTCCATCACTTGGGTTCCGGGGACTTGATTGCCCCAAACGACGGTAACCCAACGTAATCCAGGTCATTGGCCTAGGAATACAGGAGGGAAGGGGTGCTCTACCTCTCCCCAACCCTTGGCACGGGCCATCGGATTGCCCCAAACGACGGTAACCCAACGTAATCCAGGTCATTGGCCTAAGAATACGGGGGGGGGGAGGGGTGCTCCACCTCTCCCCAACCCTTGGCACGGGCCATCCGATTGCCCCAAACGACGGTAACCCAACGTAATCCAGGTCATTGGCCTAAG
>BQMB01001925.1:15000-17500 GCA_027943415.1 Closterium sp. NIES-67
GCGCACCCCGACAGGCATGGGGCACCGCCCTGGTTGATCCCAGACCTCGGCAAACGCCCCTAAGAACGAGTGACGAAACGACCGCCCTCGGGTCCTCCGGGTTGCTCGCAACTCGGGGGGACCGGGCGAACCTCCTCTCGCAGGAGGTCAGGTTGCCGTCCCCTCTCACGCAGCGAGCTTATTAGGGCCGCCACCCGAAAGGCTAGCCGCGATCGGGAGCGAGGCAAGACGCGGACACGGTCGGCCTGGGCGGAGGGGTGGCACCCGAAGCTCTTTCCTTCCAGTTCGTGACGAGCCTCGACACCAGGGAATGCAGCAACCCGGCGGCACCGGGCGTCCATGCGGACAAAAAAAAAACTCCCCAGCCCTGATGGAAACAGCTCGGGCCTACCAAGCGCAAGCGAGGGAAGCCCGGGGCCTGACCTCGAGTATCCTCTGAACACCTTTCCTTCCGACGCTCCTCCTCCCAATCCAGCGTCCCCCGCCACCGGTGCTCGGTCTCTCTTGGCATCGGCGGTGTGACTGCGGGGTCTTGCTCGCCCGGCCTTCTGAATTCCTCTAGGAAGGCTCGGGAAGGGGCGCCCGCGGTGATGGCAAAGGGACCCTTTTGCTACCCCCAACCGTCCCGCTCGCAGTGCATCAAGGAGCTGCGGGCAGAGGCGGAATACAAACCTCTCCGCAACCGGAACTGGCCGTCCGGTCGCAAAAAACCCTCCCTTGAGCGGGGCGCCCACGGGCCCCGGCACCTAATAAAAACTGGGACCCCACTCCTGACGATGGATATCTTGGAACCTGGCTCGATGAAGAACGCAGCGAAATGCGATACGTAATGCGAATTGCAAAACTCCGTGAATCATCGAAACTTTGAACGCATGTTGCGCCCGAGGCCTCGGCCGAGGGCACGTCTGCTTGAACGCCACACACATCCAGGTGGAACCTCGCATCCGAACCCACCCCTCCGCACGCAGCTAAGTGCGGCAGGGGAAACGGGACGGGAAAGCAATGCGGGGCAGACAAGGGGCGCTCGGGTTGGTGTGGGCTCCGGCCCCCCCCTTTCTCCGAGACAATCGCTCGTACCTGGGAAAACGAGATGGCCGTCGCAACCCGTGCGCTCCGGGGCACAAATGGGGGGCAGTCGGTTGAAATCGCAGGGCCGCATTAGCCCGTCTCCGCTCCTCTCGACCCCAGTGCAGATCCCCGGGCGCCACCCGGGAGGACGCGAGTGGGACGAGCGAGATGAGGCGGGCGGCGACCCCGCTGGGCTCGGCGAACCCAGCCGGCCAACGGACTCCGTCCGGACCTCCCAGCAGGTGGGGGGGCCGGTCACTCGGTCCCTCTTTCTCTCCCGAGACGGTCGCGAAAAGGTTCGGGAGCCGGGGGCGTGGCAACCCCCGGTCTCCCCCTCCAAAGTAGCGCACAAGAACGGGCGAGAGGCGGACGGGGCTCGTACAAAAATGGTCGGACGGGGAGGAACCGGGCAAACCCCAAACGATGGCTTCAAGTCAGGCGAGACCACCCGCTGAATTTAAGCATATTACTAAGCGGAGGAAAAGAAAACAACCGTGATTCCTTTGGTAGCGGCGAGCGACCAAGGAAAAGCCCAGGCTTGAAATCCGAGGGCCCCCGGCCCTCCGAATTGTAGTCTGAAAAGGAAGCGTTCTCTGTGACGGGCGCCGCCTTAAGTCCACTGGAAAGTGGCGGCAGAGAGGGTGACACCCCCGTCGGGCGACGACCCGTCACTCCACGAGACGCATCCGAAGAGTCGGGTTGCTTGGGAGTGCAGCCCCAACATGGGTGGTAAGCTCCATCCAAGGCTAAATACGGCCAGGTTTCCGATAGCGAACAAGTACCGCGAGGGAAAGATGAAAAGAACTTTGGAAAGAGAGTAAAAAGTGCTTGAAATCGTCAGGAGGATAAGCGCATGAGCCCAAGCAAACCTGCGGGCCCCGTTCGCGCGGGGCCCGGAGGTACGCAGCGCCGGTCGATGCCGCGGGAAAAGGAGCTCGCTCCCACCGCGGCGGAGACCGAGGATGACCCTCACGGGTCGGCGCTGGCGAAACGGGCTGATGCGACCCGTCTTGAAACACGGACCAAGGAGGCCAACGCGGCTGCGAGCCAATGGGTTGGAAACCACAATGGCGACAGTGAAAGCGACCCGTGAGAAGGCGGCCTCGTGCTGCCCGCACCACGGACCGCCCCGGGGGCCTCGGCGCCCGGGGTGCGTTGAGTAGTCGCGTTGGGACCCGAAAGATGGTGAACTATGCCTGAGCAGGGCGAAGCCAGAGGAAACTCTGGTGGAGGCCCGCAGCGCTACTGACGTGCAAATCGTTCGTCAGACTTGGGTATAGGGGCGAAAGACTAATCGAACCATCTGGTAGCTGGTTCCCTCCGAAGTTTCCCTCAGGATAGCTGGTGCTCGATACGTGGTTACGTCTGGTAAAGCGAATGATTGGCGGGCTCGGGGGAGAAGCTCCCTCGACCGACTCTCAAACTTTAAACG
>BQMB01001926.1:0-2500 GCA_027943415.1 Closterium sp. NIES-67
CGGGGTCCGATCCGGATGGATTCCATCACTTGGGTTCCGGGGACTTGATTGCCCCAAACGACGGTAACCCAACGTAATCCAGGTCATTGGCCTAGGAATACAGGAGGGAAGGGGTGCTCTACCTCTCCCCAACCCTTGGCACGGGCCATCGGATTGCCCCAAACGACGGTAACCCAACGTAATCCAGGTCATTGGCCTAAGAATACGGGGGAAGGGGTGCTCTACCTCTCCCCAACCCTTGGCACAAGCCATCGATTGCCCCAAACGACGGTAACCCAACGTAATCCAGGTCATTGGCCTAGAATACGGGGGGGGAGGGGTGCTCCACCTCTCCCCAACCCTTGGCACGGGCCATCGGATTGCCCCAAACGACGGTAACCCAACGTAATCCAGGTCATTGGCCTAAGAATACGGGAGGGGTGCTCCACCTCCCCAACCCTTGGCATGGGCCATCCGATTGCCCCAAACGACGGTAACCCAACGTAATCCAGGTCATAGGCCTAGGAATACCCTAGGGAAGTGGCATTTTTCCTCTCCCCATCATTCGGCCATATTTTTTCGGATTGCCCCAAACGACGGTAACCCAACGTAATCCAGGTCATAGGCCTAGGAATACCCTAGGGAAGTGGTATTTTTCCTCTCCCCATCATTCGGCCATGTGTTTTCGGATTGCCCCAAACGACGGTAACCCAACGTAATCCAGGTCATAGGCCTAGGAATACCCTAGGGAAGTGGTATTTTTCCTCTCCCCATCATTCGGCCATGTGTTTTCGGATTGCCCCAAACGACGGTAACCCAACGTAATCCAGGTCATAGGCCTAGGAATACTCTAGGGATGGGGCATTCTACCACTCCCCATCACTTGGGTTTCGGTTCTTGATTGCCCCAAACAATCGTAACCCAACGCAATGCAGGCCATTGGCATAGGAATACCCTGCCTAGGCTTTGACCTTGATGGTTCGATCGATCCGGACCCGAATGGGTTCGATACGAATGGGGCCGGTGAATCCGGATCCGGATGGGTTCGATCGATGGGTTCGATCGACTCGGATCCGGATCGATTCCATCCGAATGGTTCGATCGAACCGGATCCGGATGGTTCGATCGATCCGGATCCGGATGGGTTCGATAAATGGGTTCGATCGACTCGGATCCGGATGGGTTCGATCGAATGGTTCGATCGACTCGGATCCGGATTGGTTCGATCGACTCGGATCCGGATCGATTCCATCCGAATGGGTTCGATCGAACCGGATCCGGATGGGTTCGATCGATCCGCACCCGGGTGGGTTCGATCCAAATGGGTTCGACCGACTCGGATCCGGATCGATTCCATCCGAATCGGTTCGATCGAACCGGATCCGGATGGGTTCGATCCGGATCCGGATGGGTTCGATAAGGATGGGTTCGATCCGAATGGGTTCGATCGACTCGGATCCGGATGGGTTCGATCCGAATGGGTTCGATCGACTCGGATCCGGATTGGTTCGATCGACTCGGATCCGGATCGATTCCATCCGAATGGGTTCGATCGAACCGGATCCGGATGGGTTCGATCGATCCGGATCCGGATGGGTTCGATCGACTCGGATCCGGATGGGTTCGATCGGCTCGGATCCGGATGGGTTCGATCGATCCGGATCCGGATGGGCTTGGGTCCGAAAGGGTTCATTTGATCCGGATCCGGACGGATTCGATCGATCCGGACCCGGGTGGGTTCGATCCGAATGGGTTCGATCGACTCGGATCCGGATGGGCTCGATAGGGATGGGTTCTATCCGAATGGGTTCGATCGACTCGGATCCGGATGGGTTCGATCGATCCGGATCCGGAATGGGTTCGATCGATCCAGATCCGGATCCGGATGGGTTCCATCCGAATGGGTTCGATCAAACCCATCCGGGGTCCGATCCGGATGGATTCCATCACTTGGGTTCCGGGGACTTGATTGCCCCAAACGACGGTAACCCAACGTAATCCAGGTCATTGGCCTAGGAATACAGGAGGGAAGGGGTGCTCTACCTCTCCCCAACCCTTGGCACGGGCCATCGGATTGCCCCAAACGACCGGTAACCCAACGTAATCCAGGTCATTGGCCTAAGAATACGGGGGGGAAGGGGTGCTCTACCTCTCCCCAACCCTTGGCACAAGCCATCCGATTGCCCCAAACGACGGTAACCCAACGTAATCCAGGTCATTGGCCTAAGAATACGGGGGGGGGGAGGGGTGCTCCACCTCTCCCCAACCCTTGGCACGGGCCATCGGATTGCCCCAAACGACGGTAACCCAACGTAATCCAGGTCATTGGCCTAAGAATACGGGGGGGGGAGGGGTGCTCCACCTCTCCCCAACCCTTGGCATGGGCCATCCGATTGCCCCAAACGACGGTAACCCAACGTAATCCAGGTCATTGGCCTAAGAATACGGGGGGGGGGGAGGGGTGCTCCACCTCTCCCCAACCCTTGGCATGGGCCATCCGATTGCCCCAAACGATGGTAAC
>BQMB01001926.1:7500-10000 GCA_027943415.1 Closterium sp. NIES-67
GGATCCGTTGTGGTGCTGAACGGAAAGCGCACCCCGACAGGCATGGGGCACCGCCCTGGTTGATCCCAGACCTCGGCAAACGCCCCTAAGAACGAGTGACGAAACGACCGCCCTCGGGTCCTCCGGGTTGCTCGCAACTCGGGGGGACCGGGCGAACCTCCTCTCGCAGGAGGTCAGGTTGCCGTCCCCTCTCACGCAGCGAGCTTATTAGGGCCGCCACCCGAAAGGCTAGCCGCGATCGGGAGCGAGGCAAGACGCGGACACGGTCGGCCTGGGCGGAGGGGTGGCACCCGAAGCTCTTTCCTTCCAGTTCGTGACGAGCCTCGACACCAGGGAATGCAGCAACCCGGCGGCACCGGGCGTCCATGCGGACAAAAAAAAAAACTCCCCAGCCCTGATGGAAACAGCTCGGGCCTACCAAGCGCAAGCGAGGGAAGCCCGGGGCCTGACCTCGAGTATCCTCTGAACACCTTTCCTTCCGACGCTCCTCCTCCCAATCCAGCGTCCCCCGCCACCGGTGCTCGGTCTCTCTTGGCATCGGCGGTGTGACTGCGGGGTCTTGCTCGCCCGGCCTTCTGAATTCCTCTAGGAAGGCTCGGGAAGGGGCGCCCGCGGTGATGGCAAAGGGACCCTTTTGCTACCCCCAACCGTCCCGCTCGCAGTGCATCAAGGAGCTGCGGGCAGAGGCGGAATACAAACCTCTCCGCAACCGGAACTGGCCGTCCGGTCGCAAAAAAACCCTCCCTTGAGCGGGGCGCCCACGGGCCCCGGCACCTAATAAAAACTGGGACCCCACTCCTGACGATGGATATCTTGGAACCTGGCTCGATGAAGAACGCAGCGAAATGCGATACGTAATGCGAATTGCAAAACTCCGTGAATCATCGAAACTTTGAACGCATGTTGCGCCCGAGGCCTCGGCCGAGGGCACGTCTGCTTGAACGCCACACACATCCAGGTGGAACCTCGCATCCGAACCCACCCCTCCGCACGCAGCTAAGTGCGGCAGGGGAAACGGGACGGGAAAGCAATGCGGGGCAGACAAGGGGCGCTCGGGTTGGTGTGGGCTCCGGCCCCCCCTTTCTCCGAGACAATCGCTCGTACCTGGGAAAACGAGATGGCCGTCGCAACCCGTGCGCTCCGGGGCACAAATGGGGGGCAGTCGGTTGAAATCGCAGGGCCGCATTAGCCCGTCTCCGCTCCTCTCGACCCCAGTGCAGATCCCCGGGCGCCACCCGGGAGGACGCGAGTGGGACGAGCGAGATGAGGCGGGCGGCGACCCCGCTGGGCTCGGCGAACCCAGCCGGCCAACGGACTCCGTCCGGACCTCCCAGCAGGTGGGGGGGCCGGTCACTCGGTCCCTCTTTTCTCTCCCGAGACGGTCGCGAAAAGGTTCGGGAGCCGGGGGCGTGGCAACCCCCGGTCTCCCCCTCCAAAGTAGCGCACAAGAACGGGCGAGAGGCGGACGGGGCTCGTACAAAAATGGTCGGACGGGGAGGAACCGGGCAAACCCCAAACGATGGCTTCAAGTCAGGCGAGACCACCCGCTGAATTTAAGCATATTACTAAGCGGAGGAAAAGAAAACAACCGTGATTCCTTTGGTAGCGGCGAGCGACCAAGGAAAAGCCCAGGCTTGAAATCCGAGGGCCCCCGGCCCTCCGAATTGTAGTCTGAAAAGGAAGCGTTCTCTGTGACGGGCGCCGCCTTAAGTCCACTGGAAAGTGGCGGCAGAGAGGGTGACACCCCCGTCGGGCGACGACCCGTCACTCCACGAGACGCATCCGAAGAGTCGGGTTGCTTGGGAGTGCAGCCCCAACATGGGTGGTAAGCTCCATCCAAGGCTAAATACGGCCAGGTTTCCGATAGCGAACAAGTACCGCGAGGGAAAGATGAAAAGAACTTTGGAAAGAGAGTAAAAAGTGCTTGAAATCGTCAGGAGGATAAGCGCATGAGCCCAAGCAAACCTGCGGGCCCCGTTCGCGCGGGGCCCGGAGGTACGCAGCGCCGGTCGATGCCGCGGGAAAAGGAGCTCGCTCCCACCGCGGCGGAGACCGAGGATGACCCTCACGGGTCGGCGCTGGCGAAACGGGCTGATGCGACCCGTCTTGAAACACGGACCAAGGAGGCCAACGCGGCTGCGAGCCAATGGGTTGGAAACCACAATGGCGACAGTGAAAGCGACCCGTGAGAAGGCGGCCTCGTGCTGCCCGCACCACGGACCGCCCCGGGGGCCTCGGCGCCCGGGGTGCGTTGAGTAGTCGCGTTGGGACCCGAAAGATGGTGAACTATGCCTGAGCAGGGCGAAGCCAGAGGAAACTCTGGTGGAGGCCCGCAGCGCTACTGACGTGCAAATCGTTCGTCAGACTTGGGTATAGGGGCGAAAGACTAATCGAACCATCTGGTAGCTGGTTCCCTCCGAAGTTTCCCTCAGGATAGCTGGTGCTCGATACGTGGTTACGTCTGGTAAAGCGAATGATTGGCGGGCTCGGGGGAGAAGCT
>BQMB01001926.1:12500-18888 GCA_027943415.1 Closterium sp. NIES-67
TGTTGGCCCATCGGGAGGGTTGGGTCCCCGGACCCCTCCCTCCTCCGATGGGGCGGGCTGCCGTATTACAAGGGGCAGGGTCTTTCCATTCCACCCCCCCTTGCTCGGCCGCCCGCGAGGATAGGATCGATATAGAAGGGGCGCCTCTTTTTTGGGACCCCCCGATCGTGCATACGGATGATGACTGACGGAATAAGGAATTAAGGAATCAAGGATAAAAGGGGGGAGGCTTTTAAAAAAGTTTGGGGGGTTTTGGCTTCTAGGGTTGGGAGTTAGAGGGTCTCCCGGGTCCGGATGGGGCCCGGTCGATCGATTCGGATCCGGATGGGGTCGGATTCGGATGGGTCCGGTCGATCGATTGGGGTCCGGATGGGGTCCGGTCGATCGAAATCGGATCCGGATGGGGCTGGATTCGGATGGGTCCGGTCGGTCGATTTGGGTCCGAACGGGGCCCGGTCGATCGATCCGGATCCGGATGGGGCTGGATTTGGATGGGTCCGGACGATCGGCCCGGGTCCGGATGGGGTCCGGTCGATCGATTCGGATCCGGATGGGGTCGGATTCGGACGGGCTCGATCGATTGATCCGGATGGGTCCGGTCGATCGATTGGGGTCCGGATGGGGCCCGGTCGATCGATTCGGATCCGGATGGGGCTGGATTCGGATGGGTCCGGGCGATCGGCCCGGATCCGGATGGGGTCCGGTCGATCGATTCGGATCCTGGATGGGTCCGGACGATCGGCCCGGGTCCGGATGGGGTCCGCTCGATCGATTCGGATCCGGATGGGTTCGATCGATCCGATCCGGATGGGTCCGGTCGATCGATTCCGGTCCGGATGGTGCCCGGTCGATCGATTCGGATCCGGATGGGGCTGGATTCGGATGGGTCCGGTCGATCGATTCGGGTCCGAATGGGGCCCGGTCGATCCATCCGGATCCGGATGGGGCTGGATTTGGATGGGTCCGGACGATCGGCCCGGGTCCGGATGGGGTCCGATCGATCGATTCGGATCCGGATGCGGTCGGATTCGGATGGGTTCGATCGATCGACCCGCATGGGTCCGGTCGATCGATTGGGGTCCGGATGGGGCCCGGTCCATCGATTCGGATCCGAATGGGGCTGGATTCGGATGGGTCCGGTCGATCGATTTGGGTCCGGATGGGATCCGGTCGATCGATTCGGAACCGGATGGGGCCCGGTCGATCGAAATCGGATCCGGATGGGGCTGGATTCGGATGGGTCCGGTCGATCGATTCGGGTCCGGATGGGGTCCGGTCGATCGATGGGGGTCCGGATGGGGCCCGGTCGATCGAAATCGGATCCGGATGGGGCTGGATTCGGATGGGTCCGGTCGGTCGATTTGGGTCCGAATGGGGCCCGGTCGATCCATCCGGATCCGGATGGGGCTGGATTTGGATGGGTCCGGACGATCGGCCCGGGTCCGGATGGGGTCCGATCGATCGATTCGGATCCGGATGCGGTCGGATTCGGATGGGTTCGATCGATCGACCCGCATGGGTCCGGTCGATCGATTGGGGTCCGGATGGGGCCCGGTCCATCGATTCGGATCCGAATGGGGCTGGATTCGGATGGGTCCGGTCGATCGATTTGGGTCCGGATGGGGTCCGGTCGATCGATTCGGATCCGGATGGGGCCCGGTCGATCGAAATCGGATCCGGATGGGGCTGGATTCGGATGGGTCCGGTCGATCGATTCGGGTCCGGATGGGGTCCGGTCGATCGATGGGGGTCCGGATGGGGCCCGGTCGATCGAAATCGGATCCGGATGGGGCTGGATTCGGATGGGTCCGGTCGGTCGATTTGGGTCCGAATGGGGCCCGGTCGATCCATCCGGATCCGGATGGGGCTGGATTTGGATGGGTCCGGACGATCGGCCCGGGTCCGGATGGGGTCCGATCGATCGATTCGGATCCGGATGCGGTCGGATTCGGATGGGTTCGATCGATCGACCCGCATGGGTCCGGTCGATCGATTGGGGTCCGGATGGGGCCCGGTCCATCGATTCGGATCCGAATGGGGCTGGATTCGGATGGGTCCGGTCGATCGATTTGGGTCCGGATGGGGTCCGGTCGATCGATTCGGATCCGGATGGGGCCCGGTCGATCGAAATCGGATCCGGATGGGGCTGGATTCGGATGGGTCCGGTCGATCGATTCGGGTCCGAATGGGGCCCGGTCGATCGACCCGGATCCGGATGGGGCTGGATTCGGATGGGTCCGGACGATCGGCCCGGGTCCGGATGGGGTCCGGTCGATCGATTCGGTTCCGGATGGGGCTGGATTCGGATGGGTTCGACCCATCGATCCGGATGGGGTCGATCGATGGATCCGGATGGTTTCGTTGGTTCGATCCGGATGGGTTGGATCGATGGATCCGGATGGGTTCGGTCAGTCGACCCGGATGGGTTCGATGGTCGGATCCGGACGGGTTCGATCGATGGATCCGGATGGGTTCGATCGGGCGAACCCGATGGGCTTGCCCCTTGGGTGCTCGCCTTGCCTTGTACTGGGTTGTGCGGTGCCCTGGGGGAAAAAAAGGCATCCGATCCATCCGGTCATATCCGGATGCTCGTTGGCTCTAGGGTGGTGTGGTGCCTCGAAAGGGCTCGCACCCGCCCTAGAGCCCTTTTTGCCCGGTTGGAAATCGACTACACCGGAAGGGCTTGTGGGCTCTAGGGCGGTGCCGTGCCTCGAAAGGGCTCGCACCCGCCCTAGAGCCCTTTTTGCCCGGTTGGAAATCGACTACACCGGAAGGGCTTGTGGGCTCTAGGGCGGTGTCGTGCCTCGAAAGGGCTCACACCCGCCCTGGAGCCCTTTTTGCCCGGTTGGAAATCGACTACACCGGAAGGGCTTGTGGGCTCTAGGGCGGTGTCGTGCCTCGAAAGGGCTCCCACCCGCCCTGGAGCCCTTTTTGCCCGGTTGGAAATCGACTACACCGGAAGGGCTTGTGGGCTCTAGGGCGGTGTCGTGCCTCGAAAGGGCTCACACCCGCCCTAGAGCCCTTTTTGCCCGGTTGGAAATCGACTGCACCGGAAGGGCTTGTGGGCTCTAGGGCGGTGTCGTGCCTCGAAAGGGCTCACACCCGCCCTAGAGCCCTTTTTGCCCGGTTGGAAATCGACTGCACCGGAAGGGCTTGTGGGCTCTAGGGCGGTGTCGTGCCTCGAAAGGGCTCACACCCGCCCTGGAGCCCTTTTTTTCCCGGTTGGAAATCGACTACACCGGAAGGGCTTGTCGGCTCTAGGGTGTTGTCGTGCCTTGAAAGGGATCACACCCGCCCTGGAGCCCTTTTTGCCCGGTTGGAATTCGATTACACGGGAAGCCTGTGGGCACTAGGGTTGGATGAACCCATGGGCCGGTTCCGATCCGCCCTAGGGGCAAAGAAACCAAGGGGGGATGGGCCCAAGGGTCGGATGAAACCATGGGCCGGTTCAAATCCGCCCTTGGGGTCCAATGGACCGGGTGGGGGGTAAAAAAACCGAGGGGGGATGGGCCCAAGGGTTGGATGAGCCCATGGGCCGGTTCAAATCCGCCCTTGGGGTCAAATGAACCGGCTGGGGGGGTCAGAATGGCCGAGCGGGGATGGGCTCTTGAATTGGATGAACCCATGGGCCGGTTCAAATCCGCCCTTGGGGTCGAATGAACCGGCTGGGGGGTCGAATTACAGAGGGGGAATGGGCTCTTGGGTCGGATGAAACCATGGGCCGGTTCAAATCCGCCCTTGGGGTCAAATGAACCGGCGGGGGGGTCAAATAACCGAGGGGGGATGGGATCCTGGGTTGGATGAACCCATGGGCCGGTTCAAACCCGCCCCTGGGGTCCAATGGACCGGGCGGGGGTAAAAAAAAACCGAGGGGGGGTGGTCCCAAGGGATGGATGAACCCATGGGCCGGTTCTAATCCGCCCTTGGGGTCAAATGAACCGGCTGGGGGGTAAAAGAAACCGAGGGGGGATGGGCTCTTGAATTGGATGAACCCATGGGCCGGTTCAAATCCGCCCTTGGGGTCGAATGAACCGGGTGGGGGGTCAAATAACCGAGGGGGGATGGGATCCTCCTGGGTTGGATGAACCCATGGGCCGGTTCAAATCCGCCCCTGGGGTCCAATGGACCGGCTGGGGGGTCAAATAACCGAGGGGGGATGGGATCTTGGGTTGGATGAGCCCATGGGCCGGTTCAAATCCGCCCTAGGGGTCCAATGGACCGGGTGGGGGGTAAAAAAACCGAGGGGGGATGGGCCCAAGGGTTGGATGAGCCCATGGGCCGGTTCAAATCCGCCCTTGGGGTCAAATGAACCGGCTGGGGGGGTCAGAATGGCCGAGCGGGGATGGGCTCTTGAATTGGATGAACCCATGGGCCGGTTCAAATCCGCCCTTGGGGTCGAATGAACCGGCTGGGGGGTCGAATTACGGAGGGGGAATGGGCTCTTGGGTCGGATGAAACCATGGGCCGGTTCAAATCCGCCCTTGGGGTCAAATGAACCGGCGGGGGGGTCAAATAACCGAGGGGGATGGGATCCTGGGTTGGATGAACCCATGGGCCGGTTCAAACCCGCCCCTGGGGTCCAATGGACCGGGCGGGGGGTAAAAAAAAACCGAGGGGGGGTGGTCCCAAGGGATGGATGAACCCATGGGCCGGTTCTAATCCGCCCTTGGGGTCAAATGAACCGGCTGGGGGGTAAAAGAAACCGAGGGGGGATGGGCTCTTGAATTGGATGAACCCATGGGCCGGTTCAAATCCGCCCTTGGGGTCGAATGAACCGGGTGGGGGGTCAAATAACCGAGGGGGGATGGGATCCTCCTGGGTTGGATGAACCCATGGGCCGGTTCAAATCCGCCCCTGGGGTCCAATGGACCGGCTGGGGGGTCAAATAACCGAGGGGGGATGGGATCTTGGGTTGGATGAGCCCATGGGCCGGTTCAAATCCGCCCTAGGGGTCCAATGGACCGGGTGGGGGGTAAAAAAACCGAGGGGGGATGGGCCCAAGGGTTGGATGAGCCCATGGGCCGGTTCAAATCCGCCCTTGGGGTCAAATGAACCGGCTGGGGGGGTCAGAATGGCCGAGCGGGGATGGGCTCTTGAATTGGATGAACCCATGGGCCGGTTCAAATCCGCCCTTGGGGTCGAATGAACCGGCTGGGGGGTCGAATTACGGAGGGGGAATGGGCTCTTGGGTCGGATGAAACCATGGGCCGGTTCAAATCCGCCCTTGGGGTCAAATGAACCGGCGGGGGGGTCAAATAACCGAGGGGGGATGGGATCCTGGGTTGGATGAACCCATGGGCCGGTTCAAACCCGCCCCTGGGGTCCAATGGACCGGGCGGGGGGTAAAAAAAAAACCGAGGGGGGGTGGTCCCAAGGGATGGATGAACCCATGGGCCGGTTCAAATCCGCCCTTGGGGTCAAATGAACCGGCTGGGGGGTAAAAGAAACCGAGGGGGGATGGGCTCTTGAATTGGATGAACCCATGGGCCGGTTCAAATCCGCCCTTGGGGTCGAATGAACCGGGTGGGGGGTCAAATAACCGAGGGGGGATGGGATCCTCCTGGGTTGGATGAACCCATGGGCCGGTTCAAATCCGCCCCTGGGGTCCAATGGACCGGCTGGGGGGTCAAATAACCGAGGGGGGATGGGATCTTGGGTTGGATGAGCCCATGGGCCGGTTCAAATCCGCCCTAGGGGTCCAATGGCCGGGGTGGGGGTAAAAAAAACCGAGGGGGGATGGGCCCAAGGGTTGGATGAGCCCATGGGCCGGTTTCCAAATCCGCCCTTGGGGTCAAATGAACCGGCTGGGGGGTCAGAATGGCCGAGCGGGGATGGGCTCTTGAATTGGATGAACCCATGGGCCGGTTCAAATCCGCCCTTGGGGTCGAATGAACCGGCTGGGGGGTCGAATTACGGAGGGGGAATGGGCTCTTGGGTCGGATGAAACCATGGGCCGGTTCAAATCCGCCCTTGGGGTCAAATGAACCGGCGGGGGGGTCAAATAACCGAGGGGGGATGGGATCCTGGGTTGGATGAACCCATGGGCCGGTTCAAACCCGCCCCTGGGGTCCAATGGACCGGGCGGGGGTAAAAAAAAACCGAGGGGGGGTGGTCCCAAGGGATGGATGAACCCATGGGCCGGTTCAAATCCGCCCTTGGGGTCAAATGAACCGGCTGGGGGGTAAAAGAAACCGAGGGGGGATGGGCTCTTGAATTGGATGAACCCATGGGCCGGTTCAAATCCGCCCTTGGGGTCGAATGAACCGGGTGGGGGGTCAAATAACCGAGGGGGGATGGGATCCTCCTGGGTTGGATGAACCCATGGGCCGGTTCAAATCCGCCCCTGGGGTCCAATGGACCGGCTGGGGGGTCAAATAACCGAGGGGGA
>BQMB01001927.1:0-43864 GCA_027943415.1 Closterium sp. NIES-67
GTGCTGGAATTGCAACCATCCCCCCCCCCCCCCCCTCCCCAATTCCATCGCAGCCCTGACCCAATTTTCCACGCAAACTGAAGGTGCAACCCGTGGAACTTTCACAACTACAGAAGTGCAGGGCTGTCAGACCTATCACAACCCTCAATATCACCTTAGCCAGGTTGCGCACTGCCCCTAGTTATTACGCATTTCTGTCACGATTAAGGGAAGTGTCGAACTTGGTGGGTGGTGAGGAACAGCAGCAGCAGCAAGTGTGTATCTGTATTCTTTCTATCGTTTCGTCCATCGATTGTACTTCCTGGCTTGTACTCGGACTGCCCACAGGTTCCGCTGATATGTAGGGAGTCCCAAAAAAATCCTCTGAGTTTCAGAGATTAAAGGTCAAAGTAATCCTGAATATAGAGATCTTCCATGGAATGCTGAATTTTTCAGGGTCTTTAGTGACAAAATCCTGAGACCGCTGGGTCTTGAAAAACGAAAAAAAAAATATAATAATAATAAGAATTATGCCCTGATGTCGACCCGGGGGTGGTGCAGCCATTCCTAAGGCCAAAAGTCCGAACAGAAATCCGGACGGAGTTTTTGCCAACGTCTGGTGTACCTGAGAACCTCCCAAAACGTTGGTGTACCAATTTTGGGTTCGGGCTGTGGACGGAATTTTTCCAAAGTTCGGACACCCTACCTCAAGTTATGATATAGGGCGAAATACGCGAAAATATGGGAACCAGGATATATTCGCCAAAGCGAAAGAAATGAGTGCGGTTTATATACCTGGTGTTGATGCGGTGTGTTTGGTTGGCGAGTGTGCGAGTTCACCCTGTTTTGTTTCGTCTTCACACGCGAACTCCGAGCTTTCTCGTTCACGTACTCGACGCGCCTCCGGGCAACGTGCCCAAACTACACTCGAATGTCCAGACCTGCAGTCCGGGCTTGTTCGGAACGCGGTTCGGATGCCTTGACTAACCATTTCGTAACAGTAAATATCCGCACGCGCGGGAAAAACGGGTTGAAACGTGCCTCCTTGGGGCAAAAGTGTTGTCAAGTTAGCGTTAGTGTGAAAATGTCATTGGGCGGAGTCACTTCCCGTGTTACGGGAGTGTGGCGCTGTGGAAAACTGCCAAGAAATGGTTGGGGTTCGTGTTGCGGATGAAACCTCATGTGTTAGCGGATTTCTCGTCTGAATTCCCAAAGGGCCTAAACATGTACTCTGTTCGTTTGGAAGTTTCCCAGGAAGGCCTCACACCCTCTGCCCAAACGTGTGGCTGCAAACAAAAAAAAAAAACAAAAAAAAAACAAAAAAAAAACAAGAGGCGACGAGATCGTCTTATGGTTGCGGAACATTTCATGATGAGACCTTATTATACATAAAATGTTTTATTTCCATCACAACAAACATTTGATTTTTATTTCACAAACTTGAAAAAAAAAACCAGCCCGATCGATTGCAATAGGTTGCTCCGCAACCCCAAAAAAAAAAAAAAGAAGCTGGAAAACTGAGGCCGGATTTTTGTGTCGTGTCTTCCGCCGTGTCTTCCTCAATCGCCCATGAGCAAGGTTTCGCCGAACGTAACTCGGGGAAATTTCGAAAAGACAATAGCGGATGACACGATACGAGAATCCTTCCTGACCGTGACTGGGCTTGTTTTCAAGCCGATCGATTCATTTTGAGGGACTCTCTCGAGTCAGGGTGCATAATCACCAGGGTTACCCTCGTGTCAGTGTCCGTGAAGTCCCCAATTCCTGTAACCCGTACCCGACCTTGGAGTGTCCGTCTTCTTTACTATGTATGAATGCAGATCCTCCACACAGCTGCCGCAAAAATGCAAGGCCGATGTGAAATCGGGAGGGACACTGCTGCGCACTTTTGCGTTGGGACGTATACAATATACTACAATAGATTCAAAATTCACATCCTCATTGTCCAAGTGGAAATCTATACGGGCACGTAACTTATGTTGGTCGTTGATGTTACTTAGTGCTATGCATTTCTGATGCATCTGATGCGGAGTAGTAGACAGGACCTCTACAGCAAAGGGCTCTGTTAGGCACTGGTGCCCACCAGTGCGCGTGTAATTTCTGCACGATGCAGGAAGCATCGCGGGGTCTGGACAGGTGGGCTACCAGGATTGTACCCTCAGAGGAAAATTACCCTCGCCAGGTAGGTACAATCGCGGTACAATCTGGGGAGGTCACCAGCGCTCAAGGCGACAATTCTGAAATTGAAAGACTGTAGCAGTATGTCTTCTTACACTTGTACTGTAATGCGGTTTTAGTTGTCGTATTCATCGTCATTTTCTACTTTTGGCGCCGGCAACCAGCTGCAAGTCACCATATTCCTTGTCATTTTCAACTGCTGAAGCCGGCAACAAGTTGCAAATCATCATAGTTCTCGTTAAGTTCTGCAGTTTGGCGCCGGCAACACTGGGACAGTGGTTATTGTTTTTAACGTCGTCTAGTTCGGAATACACCCGGCCCGCGGTACAATTTCAGCCTGAAACTGAGCGGCAGAAGAATTTTTGTTTCCACCCTGACCATTTCTGAGTGCGTAGGCAGTACCCCATTGTCCCTTCGGCCTAAGCTTTGCAGACTCCACGCGGGAAAAACTTTTAGCACTGCCTAAGGTAACGTCGGCCTAAGCTTGCCAGACTCCACGTCGGCAAAAACTTTGAGAACTCGCGAAACAAAAATCGAGCACTAAACGCTTCGTATAGAACCCAAGTTCAAATTGTTTTTCAAGGGTATCCAAATTTGATCTTCAGGAGCTGCTTTCGGGGGGTGAATACTCTTTCGGCGGCACCCCGTGTGAAAATACTGGGTGTGAAAATACCGAAGGCTAGCTGTACATTCTAAAATTGGCTGGCAACTAAACTTTTCTTGCCACCCTGACAATTTTTTGGGGCGTAGACAGCATTCCAATGTTCCTAAGGCCTAAGCTTGGCATCCTTCATATGGAAGGTGTTGGTCGAAGACTTCGAGCGTTGCCTAAGCTGCCCAGCGTTGATTTTCCGCCCGACATCGGGTTTCCTGACGCGAGAAACACTAAATTAAATAGTAAGCCTTTAGTCTAAAAACCCAAGATACTTTTTTTTTCAGGAATAGCTATATCCGCTTCTTTAATTGACGTTTTCGGGGGTGAATACCCTCTCGACGGCACCTCCTGTGAAAATACTAGGTGTAAAATCAATATAGGCTATGCATATATTATACGATTCAAACACGCAGAATGTTCTCGCGGTCCGTGCATGTATCCTCTGCCCAAAACCACGGCAAAAAAGGGTTTGCACACT
Organism: Closterium sp. NIES-67; assembly: GCA_027943415.1. Taxonomy (NCBI): domain Eukaryota; kingdom Viridiplantae; phylum Streptophyta; class Zygnematophyceae; order Desmidiales; family Closteriaceae; genus Closterium; species Closterium sp. NIES-67. Next base: position 3,291 of record BQMB01001927.1, read on the forward strand.
TACCAAGTGGCATGCCTGCAAGATTGCAATTTATTATAGGCGGAGTAACGCATCTGATCACGCCAGTTGACGAGTAACATGCCCTTTCGCAACTGACGAGTAATCCCAATGCGCCAGGGTAGTCGAAATAATCCCACGCTGCTGCTGAAAATTTTCACACTCAGCTTCGAAGATGCCGCTGCAAAACTCCAACCGCGAGAAATCCCAAATATGCTCCAAAGTTCAAATTCCTCTGCAGGGTAAACCGCTCCAAGTGTCTTGAAACTCAGAAGTATCTGCTCCGGTACACTCCCATTCGAATTGAAAATTCTGCACGAGTAGGAACACTGCTTGTGAGCTGGTCCCAATACAGCTCCAACAGTACAGACGCCAAATTTCCGATACTGCTGTTGTCGATTCAGATGGTGATGCGGGGTCGTGTTCACACCATCGAGCGAATGAGGCGAATTGACGATGGAGGTGGTAGCAGGTGATGGCGAGAGGAAGACGACGATGGCGATGACCTGTAACCTGTACTGAACCACTCCAGTGAAAAACCTCGAATGGAACCCGGGTCGAATGACGCCAGCTGCATCAGTTTCTTTCTCCGTACACGCCGAAATATTCGAGAAGAGACGAAACAACTAGTGCTCTCCCTCCGCTCCATGTACCCAGAATACTCCGCAAACTTCGGTCGATGTTGTTCGTACCCCTGAAGATAGCGGGCACAACTCCAGCTGTAAAAACCTTGGATTGCCTCTGCTTCTTTGCACCAGCAAAAATCTCGGAACCACACGGTACTTATCAAATACCTCAGCCCCACTTCACAGCTACCCGTAAAACACCCAGACGTCACGGCGTCCTTTAGCAGCGCCCCCACGGTTTTTCCACCAGCTGTACGCATAAACTACCCTTTATATTAGGGAACACCGGATTCCACCGTTTGGGGATGATATTTTGGCCATTGATCAGGGTTAATGCGCATCATACGCCGTCGATCTCCGCCAAGCTGTTACCCAACTCTATAAATTCTCCGGTACGCTTGTCCAGCTGGCCGTGCAGACGTTCACCCATCTCGGGGCTGCTGCAGGTTACCCCAAATATGCTTCACTGCTGCTTAACTAAGAGAATCCGCAGAGATAAGAGTGCGCACGCTTCTAGTCAGAGGAGCTTTAACGAGCTCACCTACCGTTGGACAGCTCCCCCCTCCGTCAGAAACACGTCGAACTATACCCGCAAAAATCGAAAACGACTACCGCTGCACCCGGTGAAACCCTTAGCTCCACTGCAACAGTAAAGCCTCAAATTTCGGGGACACTCCATCAGCACAGTGTAGTTTGCAGGTTCACCCCTCTTATTCAACCAAGAGCCGTCGATTAATAAGTCGACACTGCTACCTGATGGGGATGGTGATATTCGGGCGACGTAGCTGAGCGAGCAGCAACTCAAACGCCGCTAACTCTTAACTTCTCTAGTACTCCTATCATTCTTCTTCCACTGCTTCAGCTCCTGACAGTTAACGCCTTCCGCGATCGGTGGAAAAACACTTAATACACACTCAAGGATGGTGGCATCCGTTTCCGTTGATCGTGGGGGTATGAATCGCTGGTCCACGAAAAACGCCTCCCCACACGGAAAGTCGCCCTCGCTGAGTACACTTACTCCAGCATAGCGTTATCACCCCCAGATGGCCGTCGTGGTGAATAGTGCCGAGGTCGTTAATCACAGGTGCTCCCACACAACTGCACGCCCACACTCCTCGTACGATCGTGTTGTTTCATAATTGTCGGATCCGCCCATTGCCGAAACAGTTTTGAAGTCCCGTCCATCGTCTGCAACTAGCCTGCGGGAAACGCCGGGGCCTGCAACACAGCTACAGTTCACCCTGCAGCTTCATGGCGCACCAGACGTACATTGCCGTACATCCTGCCATTTTCGCCACCCCGCATGCTCCTGACGACCAACTCTCGGCCGCCTGAGGACTCCCATGCACTTGTCTCCTCATGATGAAGCCTTCGCTTCTTTCGGAAACCAATCCGAAGACTCTGTCCGAACACCCGAAAATTACGAAAGCTCTAAGGAACATACCCAAAAAACATGGCAAAAACGTCGCCCACTCTTCGACGGAAAATAATTCCGTCTACAACCGGGGAAGGGGAGGACCGGCCAATCCCAGCCATCCATCGGACAGGATCCGACGGAATCCGACGACAGCGTAATTAATCTCCGTGTCGTCCGCACGCCATCGGCATCCTTCTGACCCCTTCCCCGATAGGGTCTGCTCCCCTATTGGAAACCTAATGATACTAGCTGTTATGAATGATAAATCAGAGTGTAGCGCAGTATTCAATAAGGGGAACGTGATTACAGAGTGTCCGACTCAAATGAGACCTAAGGAATATATAGGGCGATTGACCAGGGTTGAATGTCGAAGGTTTGACCAGTCAAGGGCTCGATAGTCCCGAGGGTGACGGGGTCAAAATGGGTTCGGAGCGACTCGGGATGAGGTTGGGGCCGATGAGGTCGATGGAGGCTGGTTTGGCGCATAACTTGAGGGCCGAGCCTGCGGACGCGAACTGTTCGCATGTACTCGTTGTGGCGAGCCCGGGTAAGGAATCGTAATTCCTTTCAGGCTGGCAGTGCTGGTTTGGGAGAGTGGTGGTTGAGCGAGCAGGTGATGATATACACCTAGCCCTTTGTAATTTCACACCTAGTATTTTTACAGCGGGTGCCGCCAAGAGGGTATGCACCCCCCGAAAACGTCCCCTGAAGGGCTAGATTCGACTACCCCTGAAAAACAAAATGACACGGTTTCTAGAAGAGACTTTTATTGCTCGGTTTAGTGTTGATGCCGTCAGGAAACAGACGTCGGGTGGGGATTCAACGCTGGGCAGCTTAGAAAGCACTCAAAGTATTCGACCCACACCTTCCATGTGGAACCATCAAGCATAGGCCATAGGAACAAGAGAATGCTGTTTACGCTCCCACAAATGGTCAGGGTGGTGGGAAATTTTCATCTGCCGCCCAATTTCAGGGTGTGAAATTACCGCGGGCTATGTATATAAGCCCATACGTTTGAACTTCGACCAGCTGGGTGGATCATTATGCACTCAAAGCTCTGACATGTCTCCTGGTTCTTGAATTGGTGTCCACGTATATGATTTCGCTACAATGTTCTTTGTGTACGTAGTGTTAGATGAGCTCACGGCGGGAGAACGGACAGTGGGAGAACGGACGGGGGAAGAACGGATGGGGGAAGAACGGACGGGGGAGAACGGACGGCGGAATATCGGACGGGGGAGAACGGACGGCTGCAGAACGGACCGTGGGAGAACGAACAGCGGGAGAATGGACGGGGGGGAGAACGGAAGGGGGAATATCGGACGTGGGAGAACGAACAGTGGCAGAACGGACGGGGGAAGAACGGATGGCGGGAGAGAGGAAGGAGGAAGAGCGGGCGTGCAACAGCAAAATTAAGTGCGCGTGAATACAAGAGGCTCGGAAACTATGAATATTACAAAACATAACTAACGAGATCAATAAAAAGCCCGGGTAAGAAAAGACGTTTTTTCGAAAGGGGAAGGCAAAGAGGGGGAAGAGAGAAGAGATTGGGGAAATGAACGAACAAGAACAAACAAATTTTCGAATGCTAAAGAAAGTAATCAAGTGAAGAAAGAATACACAAGCGGACGGGTATGCTCGTTCACCTGTAGTAATGCAGCACGTGCCCTTCCTCATTCCCCCCATTTCCTCCTCTGCTTCCCATCGCAGCACCAACGGCATGGCACGACGCCACGCACACCTCGCCCGAAAGTGCATACAGCTCTACGCCCGCTGGCACCGGCAAGTGCACGCACAGCGCCGGCCAGCACTAGGCATGAGCCAGGACCAGCATCCGGTCCTTGCTCTTTGCCACTGCAGTTACCACCTAGGCTATTAGTTGTTTTCGTCTAGTCCGATGTCTCTAGCGCAAGACACCATGCATGCTGACACCATATCGCTGGCGCATAGCGCGGCGACAGCGCGCATGACGTCGTGCCTGCCGGCTCGTGCCTAGCGCTGGCTGGCGCCTAGCGGTGGCCGACGCCGTGTGTGCTGGCAATAGCCAGCACTAGGCGCCAGCAAGAACGGGCTGAGAACTAGCTAAGGGGAAGAGGAAATGAGACCTCTCAAGAGCAAGAACGACGGGAAGGGAGGAAAACGAAACCCTAGAGGGGGTTCTGTTTCGTTGCAAAGAAACAAAATGTTATCTTTTCATCAGATATCTGGAATGAGGTTGTTTAGCCGAACGGGTTGTGCAATTCTGCTCGATCTGCAGATTCTTCGATACCTGAGAAGAAACATCTTGCAGGGTGTAGGCTTCCGAGCTAGCCCTCCTTCTGTTATGAATTAAACCATAGTACAGCACAGAATTCTATAGGGGAGTGTGACTACAGGATGTGTTCATACAAATGAGGACCTAGGGCTTATAAAGTGCGAGTTGACGAGGTTGAACCTCAAGAGTTGGACCAGTCAAGGGCTCGAGAGTCCCGAGGGCGAGGGGCCAAATTGGGTTCGGGGCGCCTCGGTAACATGTTCGGGGCCGAATAGGTCGGCGGACTTGGTCTGACGCAAGACTTGAGGGCCGAGGCTGCGGATGTGAGCTGTTCACAGTACTCGCTATGGCGAGCCTCAGTAAGGATTCGTGAAATTCTTACATCCTCCCACCTTCTAAAGTAGGCCCTCCGTATATTGAAGGCCGAACTGTCATTTAAAGTAATCCCCGATGTGACTGTAGGTCTTCAGCATAGTGACGAGCGTAATGATAACACCGCCTTGACGAGGTCTTTATGTCGAAGTACAATCAAGGGTAAAAAAGCGTCGAAACGATTGCTTTTAATCGTGGCCGTCGAAGATTGTCAATTTTTTCAGCTGACCGAACGAGCAAGGGTAGGTACTCCAGCAGAAGCCTTTGAACTATAAAAATTGTCGAGTGGGCGATTAACGATGGCGCGTGGCAGATGGATCAGTCTGTAATGATGAATTGGCAAATGACGTGGCTGCTGAATTGAAAACCCATTCATTAAACGTGAGGTTGGCATGACACATGCGAGAGCACACGCCCGTGTCTCACGAAAATCAGCGAACTCCATCAACGAACTGACTAACATAGGCGCGGAAGCGTAACGGAAATTAATGTCAGTCGAGGACGGACGATGAAACATGCCGAATGGGTCTTCAAATATTTGCAGCGCAGCTGCCCTTTTCCCCCCCTCCAAGAAGAAATAGCTCCCAATAGCGGGGGTAGAACTCTAAGAAAACCAACGCTCCAGGGTAGTCAAAATACCCCCCAATGCTCCGTAAAATCCCAGAACTCAGCTTCGAAGATAACGCTGCAAAACTCCAGCCGCTAGAACTCCCAAATATGCTCCAAAGTTGAAATTCCTCTGCAGGGTAAACCGCTCGAAGGGTCTTGAAACTTATAAGTAACTGCTCCGAAAGACTCCCAAGCGAACTCAAAAAAACTTCACAAGTCAAACACTGTGTGCGAGCTGGCCCCAACACAGCTCCAACAGCATTGCTGCAAAATCTTCTCGTTTCGATACTAATGCTGTCGATTGTCGGATGGCAAATCGGGTCGTGTTTACACCGTTGAGCGAGATCAGAAAAAATGGTGACGGAGATGGTAGTGGGTGGTGGCGACAGGCTGACAACGATGGCGATAGAAGTAACATGTTCGAAAACCACTTCAGAGAATGCCCTCGAGCCGAACGCAGGGTCTAATACTACCAGCTGCATCAGCTACTTTGTCCGTACACGCCGAAATTTTTGGAAAGTGACGAAACGGCTGCTGCTCTCTTCCCCTCCATGCAACCAAACTTTTCCGTAAAAATCGGTCAATGTTGCTCGTACCCTTGAAGATAGAGGGTACCACTCCAGCTGTAAAACTTAGAACCGCTCATCATGTTGCCCCAACGAAGATGTCGGGACTTCACCCGTGACTTGACAAATACCGCAACTCCACTTTACAGCTGCACGTGCTTCACAGCGACCTGTAGAACACTGACGCGCCGTCCCTTAGCTGCACCCCCATCGGTTGGTCACCAGCTGTACGCATGAACTGAACCCTTTAGTGTGAGAGTACGACCCCGTTACACCACTTGTCCTATTCTTATCTCCTTCCTATTTCATTCTTCTTTTTATCTCATCTCATTTGGTTTCCTATTCTCCATTCTTCCATTATCCTTTGGATGATCCTGCTATTATAATTATATCACCGACCAGGCTTGGGATGTACTGGCACATTATCCAGCGTAATCCTGCCGTAATCCCTTAAAGCCAATAGCCTCGCGTGGCTATACGCAGGGTGATTCTATCTTCTAGAAGGGTCTATTTCCTTAGGATAAGATAAACCCGGTTACCTGATGTACTCTGGAAGTATAAAAGCGCCTTGTACTGATCGATAGTGCAATCGATCCTCGAGTCATTCGATCCTGTGACACTTGGTATCAGAGCTTTTCTCACTCGACCGCGCTCAGCTAAGCAGCAGCAGCGGGGATCCTGCCTCGAAAAACCGCCGGGGGCGACCAATTCGACGCCGATTCTGGTAAGCACCAGCTCCGCGATTTTCGAATTACCCCCTCCGTGCGTGTTTTGAACAGGATGGCAACCTTCGACAACGCCGAGGTTACCCAGCAGCTCTTCGCGCGCATCGCAGCCCTTCAGGAGGAAATGCGAGCGGATCGCGAAGCGTGGCGAAACCAGTTCGAGCGAGTAACTCGACTCGCCGGAGCGCAGCACGAGACGACAATGGCGACGACGCAGCAGTCGCAGTAGTTTCTCGAGGCTCCGAAACCGCGCCCACCTGAGCCGTTCGATCCGAGCGATCGAAACTCCGACGCCCGCAGATGGATCGCCGGGATGGAGATCTACTTCGCAGCCGTCGGATGGAGCTCGCCAGTCTGGGACGGTCAACGCGTACGACTCGCGGCGACACTGATGCGAGGGCCGGCACTCGCGTGGATTGGCGGCAACAGCACCTTCATCCACGGTGAAGCCACGTGGCAGCAGTTCCGCGCCGACCTGCTCAAACGATTCGAGCCGATAAATTCACGTTTCCTTGCCCGCGAAAAAATTCATCGCCATCGACAGTTCGGGAGTGTAGCACAGTACACGCAGCAGATGGAAGAATTTTATAACCGAATTCCCGACCTGACCGAAGGGGAAAAAGTGCAATCGTACCTCGCAGGGCTGAAGACCGAAGTCAAACGACAAGTCGCAGCGTCAAACTACGCGAGCTACAGTGACGTCGTTTCGGCCGCGGAGCGCTTCGACATGGTCAACGCCGGAACACGACGGACGCACGTCGGCAGTACGCGACATGGCGACCGCTCGGCTCACACCACGTTCGCCGACCCGATGGAAGTCGACAGATTCGAGGGGCGGCCACGTCCGAAAAACACCAACTACACGTGTGATTTTTGCGGGGTGCCGGGCCACCGAATCTTCGACTGCAACAAAATGAAGGCCGCACGCGCAGCGTATCGGGCACGCAACAGTGGCGGAAATCTTTCGGCCAATCAGAAGACAAAAAACGGGAGTCGCCAGTGATTGCGGATCTAGCTGGCGAAAAGAAAAAGATCCGAAAGCGGCCGCGGGATTCCGGGAAAACCAACTTCGACGAAGCTGATTCGACGCGAGAAGGAGGAAATGATGGGGGAAAATCTCCACCCCACGACCAGTCTTCGCCAGAGAAAATCGCCGAGGAAAAATACGACTCCGCGAAAAAAGACTCTGCCGAGACAGGGAAACTCCTTGAAGACCCAAGAAATTATAAGAATTCATTAAAGTTATCTTATAAAGATGCTTTAATGAAAACTTATGATGTTCGAGGGGCTAGAGCCTTGGAGAAATTTCGGGAGGGACTCCAAAAGAAGCAGACAGCTGTGGAGATTATACCGGTACCGGACAACCTGGGGACCAAATTAAGGAGTGTGGAAAGAAGCCGACCTTTCCACGGAGTCAACGTCCTCTCCCGACACCAGCCCACAACGACTACCCGCTCCCCAGGGAAGACGTCGGTGGAGCTGAAGCAGCTCAAGAGGAAGCTGGGGGTCTACAAGAAGCTGCACAAACCCCGAACTCCTCCTACGGATGCATCCAGTTCTTCGGCATCAGTGACGCGCACAGTCGTCAAGGAAACTCCGGGCCGTTCTCCAAGCAGCCTTGGCCAGCTGCCAGCTCAGGAGTAGACAGCAACACAAAGGTGTGTACGGAATATTGGGATGTACCCTATGACCCAATCAATGAAACTATCTTTGGGTACTCCGAGCAATGACTGCCCCTCGTGCTCGAGGTCATCTGCAAAGGACGACGCCTCCAAGCACTCGTGGACAGCGGAGCATCACACACCGTCTGCGACAAGGCAGTGATCGACCGACTTCGGGAAGAGTACAAGCCTTCAGGATTCTCTGCAATGATGGTGGACGGCAGCAAGTTACCAGTACACGAAGAAGCAGTGCTACATCTACAAATCGGACCACTGCGCTGCAGACCTGCACTCCCCATCACCAACATCAAAGGGCTTGACTTGATCTTCGGGCGAGACTTCCTGAAAAGATTCAACCCCGAGATCAACTGGGTGAACCGCACCGCAAGCATCTACAACAATGGACGGAGAGTACAGCTACCCAACTGGGACGATACTGGAGATATCCCAGTAGAGACACTCGCACGATTCGAGAAGGATGTGAAGCGGACCGACACCGGGTTCCTGGCGATAGCAACAGAGGTGGAGAATGACGGAGAGGAAGCCTCGGAAACTCCAGAAAAAATCAAGGAATTACTGGAGGAATTCCAAGATATTCTTCCTGACGATCTTCCGAACGAGCTACCGCCATACCGAACGCATCAACACGAGATCGTGGAGGAACCGGGATCGAAGCCGACCTTCCGAGCACCATACCGGCTCAGCCCTACGGAGCTGACCGACATGAAGAAGCAGATCGAGTATCTCCTAGCCAAAGGACTCATCCGGCCATCCACTTCGCCATACGGTGCCCCAGTACTCTTCACCCCGAAACCGGACGGAAGCCTGCGCATGTGCATCGACTACCGAGCTCTTAACAAGCAGACCATCAAGAAAAAATATCCGATACCGCGAATCGATGACCTGCTTGACCAGCTTCGGGGAGCTACGGTATTCTCCAAACTAGATCTGCGGTCCGGATACTGGCAGATACGGATGGCGGACAACTCTATCCACAAAACTGCTTTCCGAACTCGGTACGGATCGTACGAGTATTTGGTCATGCCATTCGGACTCACCAACGCGCCGGCAACGTTCCAAGCCGAAATGAACCACATTCTACGACCACTTCTGGACGAATGCGTGGTGGTGTACCTGGACGACATACTCATCTACTCGCGCGACATGAAGCAGCACGTCGAACACCTGCGACGCGTCTTCGAAATTCTTCGACGGGAACGTTTTTACGTCAAACTGTCCAAGAGCGAATTCGTCCTTGAAAAAGTCCAGTTCCTAGGACACATGGTGAGCGCTCGAGGAGTTCACGTCGACCCCAAGAAAATCGAGGCCGTACGCACGTGGAAGACGCCCGAGAACGTGAAGGAGTTGCAGCAGTTCCTAGGCTTCGCTAATTACTACAACAGGTTCGTGCCACAGTATGCGAAACTCGCGGCACCACTCACGAATCTGCTGAAGAAGAACACGCCCTACAAATGGGAGATGAAGCACCAGGAAGCCGTGGAGCAGCTGAAACAAGCACTAACATCCGCACCGGTGCTCATCTTGCCAGATCCCGAACGTGACTACGTCATTGAAGCAGACGCCAGTGATCAGGCCGTGGGTGCAGTCTTGATGCAAGACCAAGGGAATGGACTGCAACCAATTGCCTACCTCAGCAAGAAACTGCACGGGGCAGAACTAAACTACCCAATACACGACAAAGAGGCCCTGGCTATCATCATCGCCTTCAAAGCGTGGAGATGCTATCTCGAAGGACGAAGAACAACCGTCTACACCGACCACTGCAGCCTGAAATATTTGAAGACACAACCCAACCTTTCCAGCCGGCAGGTCCGGTGGATTGACTTCCTCGAGACACACTTCCACTACGACATCGTGTACAAGCCCGGCCACAAGAACAAAGCAGACGCTCTCAGCCGGCCTGCACACGTTGCCGCGATTCAGGTCGAAGGGATGAATCCACTACTCAAGGGACTCTTCACCCACGGGTACGCCATCGACCCCGAAATTCCCTTAGCCGAAAAGCGACATCTGCTACAGTGGGACAGTGACATCGCGTACCGGAAAGGATCAACGAAAATCTGGGTACCCAATTACCCTCCTTTGCGCCAGTTACTACTCGAAGAATACCACGACGTCCTGTACGCCGGACACTTCGGTAGCAACAAGACGCTCACCGGTATCGCCAAACACTACTACTGGCCCCATATGGCAGACGACGTCCAGAAATTCGTCACCTCGTGTGATACATGTCAGCGGATGAAGAGCAGCAAGCAGAAAAAGGCGGGACTACTGCAGCCTCTTCCTGTCCCAGAACAGCCATGGCAAGTGGTCAGCCTCGACTTCATCACCGGGTTACCACCTACCACCAGCAGTCATGACGCCATCCTTGTCGTCATTGACAAGTTCTCTAAAATGGGACACTTCATCCCGACACACACGACGGCACGCACCGAGGAGACAGCACAGCTCTTCGTTCGTCACATCATCTCACAGCATGGCATCCCAACCACACTCATTTCCGACCGCGACCCCAAGTTCACCAGCAAGTTCTGGAAGGAACTCATGTCTCTGCTCGGCACCAAACTCGCCATGTCATCCGCATACCATCCGCAGACAGACGGACAGACCGAGCGCCTCAACCAAATTGTTGAGCAACTCCTCCGAGCAGCCTGCAAGGACGACATCTCCAAATGGGACTTGCACCTGCCCGTACTCGAGTTTGCTTACAACAATGCTACACATGCCGCTACTGGACAAACGCCGTTCTTCCTCTGCTACGGACGCCACCCACTCACACCACAGAAACCGACAGCATCAGCTACAGTCCAACCAGCACATGATTTCATCACAACCATGCATCAACTTTGGGATCGGACCCATAAGCGCCTCCTTGACATTCAACAGCAACAGAAGCGCCAGGCCGATCGCCATCGCAACGACCACACCATCGCGGTGGGAGACCAGGTGCTTCTTGACACCCGCAACCTGGACATCAGCCACCTCCCATCTAAACTTCGACCTCGCTTCTGCGGGCCTTTTCTCGTTGAAGCACAAGTCACTCCTGTTACCTTCCGCTTACGCCTGCCAGCTACCTGGAAGATTCACAACGCCTTCCATGTCCAACTTCTGAAGCCCTATCGGGATCCTAACACGATCTTCGTGGGACGCCAGCCGCCGCCGCCGCCGCCCGTCCTCGTCCAGAATGAACCCGAGTACGAGGTCGAGTCCGTGCTCGCACACTGCCGTCGTCGGAATGGCGCCGTGGAGCTTCTCATCCGTTGGAAGGGTTATGATCCTTCTGAGGACAGCTGGGTCTCTGAAACCGACATGGGTAACGCCCATCGTCCTCTGCATAACTACCTTGTCAAGCAAAGTGTTACTTCTACCACCCAGCTTTGAGGGGGGGAAGTGTGAGAGTACGACCCCGTTACACCACTTGTCCTATTCTTATCTCCTTCCTATTTCATTCTTCTTTTTATCTCATCTCATTTGGTTTCCTATTCTCCATTCTTCCATTATCCTTTGGATGATCCTGCTATTATAATTATATCACCGACCAGGCTTGGGATGTACTGGCACATTATCCAGCGTAATCCTGCCGTAATCCCTTAAAGCCAATAGCCTCGCGTGGCTATACGCAGGGTGATTCTATCTTCTAGAAGGGTCTATTTCCTTAGGATAAGATAAACCTGGTTACCTGATGTACTCTGGAAGTATAAAAGCGCCTTGTACTGATCGATAGTGCAATCGATCCTCGAGTCATTCGATCCTGTGACATTTAGTCTAGGGTACTCATCGTTCACCGCTCGGGCATGGGTCTTCGGCCGACAATCATGGCTGGCGAGCATCATACGACATAGATCTCCTCACAGTTGTAACCCAACGTCTTAGATACTCCGGTACCCCGGATCAGCTGGCCATGCAGATGTTCATCCATCTCGCGGTTGCTGCACGTTACCCAAAACCGCTTCGCTGCTGCTTAACTAACTCCTCTAAACATTGTTAGAGGTGTAGAGGGCACACGACAAATTTGGCTGGACTAAAGAAGTCCCCGCAAGACCCCTGGATACCTCCTGCCTCCTGACGTACCAGGGTGAGACATTCGAAATCTTACGCCCGCAAAACCCGGAAACTCCTTCTGCTGCGCCAGATGAAACCCTCAGCTCCGTTGCAATGGTAACTCCATAAATTCCAGGGACACCCCTCAGCACAGTATAGATTGCAGGTTCACTCCCCTTTCGCCAAGTGTGGACGACCCATAGTCGACACTACAACTTGGTGGGAATGGTGATATTCTGGCAACGAAGCTCTGTTAGTAGGGGATCCGTATGCTGCCTGACGTTTAACTAAAATCCAGCTTCTCCCAGTCGTACTTCTTCAACTGCTTCAGCTCTTGATGGTTTGATGCTTGCGGGGCCCCAGTGGAAAACACTTAATACACACCCTTAGGTGGTGGTATCCATTTCTGTTCAACGTTGGGGTAAGAACGCTGCTACACAAAAATGCCTCCCCAACTTAGGGAGTCGCCCTCGCTGAAATCTTCAAGAACAGCTCCATCACCTCCATATGAGACAGCCCATGCAGAACAACCGAGGTAGTAAGTCTTGTGCTACTGCTGTGTGGCTCACCCACTCGTGTGAGTGTGCGATCGTGGCAGTCCAAAATAATCGCAGCCGCCCCTTGCCGAAATAGTCTCTGAAGTCCCGTCCATCCCCTGCAACTAGCCTGCCGGAAACGCCGATGCCAGCGATGCAACTGCACTTCATCATGCAGCTACATGGCACACCAGACGTACATCGCCGTACGTCCCGCCATTTTCACCCATTCTCGCGCTCCTGACGACCATCACCCGGCCACCCGAGGATTCCCGTGCACTTGTCTTCTCCTGACGAATCATCACAATTCTTGGAAACCAATCCAAAAACGCCGCTAGAACCTCCCAAAATTTACGAACAATAGCGAACCTACGCGAAAACTCCGGCAAAAACGTCCTCATCTCTTCGACGGAAATTATTTCCATCTACGCCCTGGGAAGGGGAGGACCGGCTAATTTCAGCCGTCCATCGGACAGGATCCGGCGGCATTGGAAGCGCTACACCACCAGCATCCTTCCGCCCCCTTCCCCGATAGGGACTGCTCCCATATAGGAACCTAGATGGGCAGAATCGTGGCTCTGATACCAGCTGTTATAAATTAATCTAGAGTATAGTGCAAAATTCTATAGGGGAGCGTGACTACATAATGTGTTCATACAAATGAGGACCTAGGGCTTATACAGTGCGAGTTGACCAAGTTGAACCTCGAGAGCTGGACCAGTCAAGGGCTCGAGAGTCCCGAGGGCGACGAGGTCAAATTGAGTCCGGGGTGCCTCGGTAACACGTTCGGGGCCCAGTAGGTCTGCGGACTTGGTCTGACGCGAGACTTGAGGGCCGAGATTGCGGATGCGAACTGTACACGGTACTCTATGCGGCAAGCCTCAGTAAGGATTCATGAAATCCTTACACCTTCACCTAGAATATTAGTTGTACAAACGATGTACAGTACTGAGAAATAGGGACGTATACAAACGAAATAGCACATTATGCACAACTGCACTCGTAAGGTAATTGCATTGTATTAGAGTGACATGATCCCAATGTACGCATAAAAATGACACGGTTATACATGATTTTAGAATGTGGCACGAAAAAATGTTAATAAAATTGCAATCGAGCAAAGATGCTCCACAACCCTAAAACGATTCCGTCGACTCTTGTTTGGTGTTGCCTGTACGGGTTAGCAGCTTTGTGAAATGGCCACTACTATATCCATTCCTCATTACTTGGTAAGAGGTATCGGAAGCCAGTGTCTAACATGCAAGGCCGTAAAAAAAAAAGGAGGAAATCCAACACTAGATACCCATCACTATTTCGTGTTGGAAATGAGGAAACCTTTAAGAGTATTGAATACTATACTTAAAAGCATGTGTGCAGAGCAGCACCGAGGATAGTTGAGTCAACTGTGCAATAGTAGTCGTCGTCACTTGTGAGTCGTGTCAGCTAAACTGGGGTCACAAGAGACTACAACTAGACAGTAACCACTCTGGTAGAATAACGTGGCGATATGCACGTCAATGACACAACCGCTACTATATCTTCTAATCAATCAGTTGTTCTCAAATACAAGTGCAAGGATTCAACTAAGGACGAATTCCTACAAACCAGGATCAGAATCAAGTTAGGTCAAAATCACACGATACTGTGCGGTTCTAGTGTTTGAAGCGCGTTTCAGTGAGGCTCATTTTGGTTATGCGCGTTTCTGATTCTGGTGCAACTTCGTAGGAATTTTCCCTCCGCTATGCTACAAGCACTATACAAGGACCTAGTTTCTGCCGAAGATCCCTGGGCTGGTCTCTGCCCAATAAGGTATGAGAGCTAGTCGGAAAATAGGTTTCCGTCACAAACTCCATCGGTTGAGTTTCTAACGCTACCGTTACTAGACACTTGCTCGTCGTAAACGCCTTTGATTATCAAGCAGTACAAGACAAGATATGCCACCAACTAAGGACGTGGGGTCCTCCTCTGGATCCCCCGGCATCGAAGCATATGCACCTGTAGTCTCTGAGGTGCAGACATTGGCGGCTGCGATTGAAGGCGCAAGGGCACCCACAAGTCAAGTAAGCATTGACCCAGACTTTGCGGAGAAAACATTCTCCTTCATGTCACTCTATGAGCACCCTTCAGCACCTGCTTAGTCAGTAAACAGCAATAACAGCGTAGTGCCCATGAATCTTGGCAATTCCTCATTTGCAAGGGGCAATCAGCAGCCCGCTCAGAAACCATCTCATTAAGTCGTAGCCAGGCTCGTTCAACTTCCTGCCACTGCGACAGCCAGGAACACCATCTGCAAGAAACAATGCGCCAAACAACATTCTTCCATTGCAAGCATGGTTTGCAAACATCGTGAAGCTGCAGACATCCTTTCCTTTCAACGGCAAGGATTTCTATACCTTGAGCTCCGAGTTCGAGCTAATGATGGAAGGTGCCTAGATCTTGAACCTCTTTTGGGGTGGGTGCTTGAAGGATACAAAATGGTCCACTATACAATTCACGGTTAGGGTGAGTACCCGCAGTCGTGTACTGTATAGCGATTGGCTGGGTCACACCCCACAACCGGGGGTTCAGAGACGCCACGGCAAGTGTTTCGCTCAGCCCAGGCGGGAAACCGCAATCCGGATACCCAGACCAATAGCTCATCGTGACCACTACATTTGCTTTGTATGCGCCTCCAGAAGGGGTAAATTCTTGCAATCCGCATCTGCCCAACCCATGCCGAGGAGGCTCGGGTCCTGTTGAGCATGGGGCTGGTTTGTGGAGTGGTTGGGTAGTTCCGCCAACGATTTTCCTGCACGTCAAGCATGTCGCCGCGTGGGGGAATGTTATGATCGCAAACCCCACCCAAAGTTGCGGGACCGCACGTCAATGACCATCACGGTGTCTCCACACTACCAGTCGCGCAGGAATTTGGGCCCTGCGAGCATCAATTATTTGGCCACGATTAAGCATCTTTTACACATTCTCGCAGCTCCTTCAAGGCTCATCGAGGAACTGAGTCTCACTACTGCTGGCGCTCATGGCGGGGAGGGTTAAGGAGGCCGTGCTGGAGGTACACTGCATGGTGGGGGACGTCGGAGAAATCCCTTACATTAGGCATATGAATGAGATGCTCACATTGGGGGCTCGCGAGAGGCCCAAACGCGCGCAGGCTACTGTAATCGTCGCATACTCCTGTCGCACAAAGCGTAGGGCGATGGTGGAGTCGTTCGCAACTGACGACGGGGTGGATGCTCACAGGACAACGCAAGGCTTCGATTCCACGAGCGCGAGCACGGTCGCCGACACCGAAGTGGTCGACGATGAAGTCGTGGAGGTCACTGCAGCTAGCGGTGGCAATACAGGGCGATCGTCTAATAGGGTTCAGAGACGACGCGCGGCATCAAGCACCCGTACGAGCCGCCGTGCACGGCAGCGTGGAGGGGCAGCGCCCGCGGGTAGGGGGCGGGTCACGGAAGGCTCGGGTAAGCCCGGCGCGGGGCATTGGTGCGCAGAGTTCAACGTTGTCCTCACGGCCGCTCTCTGGTTCGCTCTGGAAAAACTGAAATGGCAGCTTGGTAAGCGCGGGTCGCGATACTGGCAGCGCCTTGCCAGGCACGTGCGGGAACTGGACCGAGGGTGGCCCCGCAGTGGCCAAGAGATGGAGGCGCAGTGGATTCTGTTGGAACAGGACTGGCGGGCCAGGACATGGGAGGCCAAGCAAAACGTGATGAAGCCGTGGTGGGGCTATATGGATGTGTTCCATTCTGCCCTTACTGGCACAGATACGCCTGAGCCGGTAACGCTTGGTCCGCGTGCGGCGACGGCGGAGGGCGCATCGGCAGATGAGACAGGGCGAGTGCTTGAGACAATGCCATGGACAACTTCCACTCCGACAATGAGGGGTGAGTGTCCGTTCAGTCCCACACATTCCATATCCGTATCCGCAAAATCGTTACCTACTCACCATAAAGTATTGGCTCTGTGTGTCTCTTTCACACTGTACAGCCCCACCCTGCGAGTGCAACCCCCAACCTACAAGAGCGCAGAGTTGATTGCTGGAGCAATCAGCACGGAGTTCAGTTCGCTGTACTACATTGTGCTCGAGGGGATGCAGCGTTGGGCTAATGCTCTCGTGGCGCCACGCATCCCCAGCCCCGATACCGAGCCCCACAGACGCGCGAGATCGGATAGCCTCTACGCGGACACAAACGAGGAGGGCGCCACGGGGGCTGGCTTTTGTTGGCTGAAAGATGTGGTGCGGGATCATCCTGCATACGTCTGCGGCGTGTTAGCTGCCTCTGCCGTCGACAACAACATTGCGGGGAGTTTATTGCGGCACAGTAGAGTGGCCGAGGGTGCTCTCAAGGTAGCTCTGCCCCAACCCCATGCGCGTGAATAGCATGGTAACTTGCGGTGAGTGTTCGGTTCGGAAGTTGTTCGTAAAAATGTCACTCGCCCTAAGCGTCAACACCGTGTGTGAGACACTGAACCCTGTTGTCATCGACACCCCTCATCAGTAAGTTACACAGACGCGGAAATTATTGTCCATTTGTTTGTGACTTAGAGGAATTTTGCCATTTTATGGGGTCATTGATATTCAGCCTTAATCTTTTGGTGTGCCTAGTGTATGTAGGTTGGGGTAAGGCTCTACGCCCATGCCTTACATCTCACAAAGTTATTGATGTTTACAACAAATAACAGAAATTAACAATCATGGTACATGCGGACAATTATTGCCAGGCGCAAGCAGCAAGTTACAACAACCCCAAACTAGTACCTAGTCCACCTCCCTTTCGCCTTTATCACTGCCCTCACCCTCCTGTGCATGCTTTCCACCAGGTGGATGCACACATCCGTCAGGATCTTCTCCCATTCCTCCTGGGCATGCTCCCAAAGGTCCAGCATACCAGTGGGAGGCTTCTCGTGCTTGGCAAGCTGCCTCTTGAGTTGAGCCCATAAATGCTCTATTGGGTTGAGGTCGGGTGAGGAAGATGGCCACTCTAGCACACCAAACTCTTGCTCTCTAAGCCACTCCTGCACGATACGCGACTTGTGCTTTAGGTCGTTGTCGTGCTGGAAGATAGTATCCGAGGGTGAAAGCTGGTAAAACTCAATCGTACTATTGAGCTTGTCCTGCAGTATACTCAAATAGAGCGGTCCGTCCATCCTACCATCTATTTTGCACATGAAATACGCGCCATCATACGACATGCACCCCCAAATCATCAAGCAGCTGCCCCCGTGTTTGACGGTTTGCTTGATGTGGTGGCTTTGGAGGGCAGCACCTTCGCGAACCCAGGCATAGGAGCGTCCGTCGGAAGAAACCGATTGATCTTGGTCTCATCCGACCAGATTACCTGCTTCCAATCGTCAACCGTCCAGTCGGCGTGGGCACGGGCCCATTCTAGCCTATCGCGTATGTTTTTTCGAGAGAGTCGCGGCTTCTTGGGCTGCTGGATGGCGACAAGTTCGCTGCCATTCAAAGCATTACGCACTGTCCTAGGATGCAGCGTGATGCCGTGCTGCATCTCGACAATCTTCGCCGCGTGAGCGGAGGTTTTGGCCTCCCCGGTAGTAATCGAACGAACTATGCCGCAGCGAATTCTCTCTGTCACTAAGCGAGGGCGACCAGCTGAGGGCATCGTAGGACGCACGGCATCGCGGCTAGACTCTTCAATCGCCTTAAGGCCATAATCGTGGACCGTGATCTTCCCCACACCTAGCTGTTTAGCGATTCGACGAGTGCTATACCCCCTCCGCAACGGGGTTATGATCTGTGTGTGGCGCGCCTCATCTAACGGTTTCATGACGGCCTAATCGTCGTAGCGGTCCTAGCCTATCTCCTGACTACTCGATAGTCGCGAGGGCAAGTAAGTAAAAAAGGAGAGGTTAGGAAATAGATCTAGTACGCTGCTTGGCATGAACTGTCCGGATGCACCCACGCGAACGAAATCTCGTCCTCGGTAAAAAATCGACCCCTATAAAACTGAAACCAGCATCCGTCACATACACTACATTACTACTTTACAGCCAATGCTGAAATATGATTCGTAACTAAACAAAAAAGGCACCAAACCGGTACGAGAAATGTTTTAAATCAATTATCCAGGCAATACTTTCCGCCACTGTAGTCGTGGAGCAGGAATCCACATTTTTTTGTGACGCAGAGGTGCGGTACCAGTTCCTATCCTAGTTGCGACAGTTGCATCCGCTATGGAGAGTGCCGTAATGGAACCACGCGTAGGGCGGTCGCACAAGGAGACCACGGATGCTGGGATACTTAAGGATATGTCAGAGCTCCAGGACGTAGAGGACAACAACGGGACGGAGACAACTGTCGCCGCGGATGCGTACATGTTGGTTAGCTTGTTAAAAATTTGCGCTTCCCTCGCCCTGGCGCTGTAACTCGAGGTCGTGATACTTAGTCAGAGAATCTCTTACAACTACCATGATTGCCCGTTTGACAGGTTAGTCGTGCACGTGAGGGGGGCGACGATGCCGTGGCTGCGGTTTTGATATCGACGATGCATGCCTAGTAGTCTCGAAGGCCGGCCATGCATAACACAATGCTGGAAGCGCTGGACGATATGGCCCCGCGTGAGTCTGCCAGTTTTCACACGCGATACCTCTGTCAGAGCCGTGTTTCAGTTGTTCCCCGCGATCCCATCTACACCAGCATGTGTCAAAGCTCGAACCCTAACGCATTCGGTGCGGCTTGTGCAAGCGCCATGCGGTTACAGGACGACATGCAGAGTACCCATTTTCTGAATGGTCGACAGCGGTCAGTTCTCGCCAACACGTCGTGGGTCGTATTTAAAGGGCTTGGCCAGATGGCGACAGCCGGCTCTGCCCTAAATGAGTTGCCTCGCACACTATGCATGGCAGGGCACCCGCGAGAGGGCGGAGGACCGCGCTGTACGGTTGTGGGTTTGGACCACGATTGGGCAATGCGCTGCACGGCAATTTTCGGAAGGCGTCCACGTCCTCCACATACGTAGGGTAAGGTGGGGCGGGCGTTAGACGACTGTGCGCGGCATGCTCAGCGCGCCCTGGCGTGGTGGACGTTGGACGAGCGTACACGGCACACCCAGCGTGCGGTGGCAGGGCTTAAGCGCGAGACACAACGTGCCTATTTCAATGCGGTTGCGTTGTTCAGAGACTGGAGCACCACGCGGTGAGGGTTGGAACCAGCTGCTGCCGTGGGAAGTTTAATCATGCGGTATTGTATGTTCGCCCGCACGAAGTCTTAGACGAAACCGACAGCCCCGTGGTTGTCGGTTCATTTACGGGTTTCTGTGGTTTTGAGTTCCAAGGAGTAAACTGTAGTTGCAACAATTCCGCTATCCCATTGCCTCCTACTTGGCTCTGCTGTTCTGACACCACTATGAGGCAGTTTTGAAAGAGGATTCCGTGATGTGATTACTCCTGCGTGTGTCAGTGCTGTTAGAGTTGCAGACGGAGCTCTCCGAGCACCTGCACAATTTCCCTCTCCCTTTGTTTCGGGAGCGTCACCTCCGCCTGAAGATGCTCATTCTCTAAACGGATTTCATGGTGCTCCTCAATGTTACAGCGCTTTTTACCATTTGCACGTTCCCACCTGCCGTGGCAGTGCCTGTCGAGATGCAGTTCTGGAGGCCTCGCCCAGGTGGCATTCCGGGTGACGCTAGCCCCACAAGAATATGCGCCAGCACGAGAGTCGGGGCCATTTCCAGACAAAGCGGCATTCTGAATACGGGCTGCGGGTTTACGTATACCGTGGGAAACTGCGGCCATGTCTGTCCAGCGCCTGTCTCCGGGATAGCATGGTGCCGGCCCGAGTTTGGTACTCCATGATTGGTCATCTGGTGGGTCACCGCCCGCGTGTTTATGCACCTGTCAAATACCTCGCGGGTCGCCTCGAGTAAAGCCGCGGGCATTCTTGCCTGGTCTGCGTGTGGCTCGATTTGATGGAGGGAGTAGACTACAGCAGCAGGTACAAGCAACCTGCGCGTTTATAAGAGGCACCAATGGATGTGCCCAAGCCTTGTGTGCGTGGGTAGACAGATGCACAACCTCATGTTTACAGCTACCGATGTGCATGCATAAACGGACATACAACCTTACCGCAATTACGTGAGGCATGCACCAAGAAATGTATCCGTGTCGCGATGCTTGCAAGCATGCTTCCACATGAATGCCGCGTGGAGGTTGTCGAAGACATGCATGCGGCTCGCGGGCCCGCTGGCAGAGTGCACGACCCGCCAACGACGTTGGCTTGTTACCCCACGTTCGGGCGAGTGCACGGCGTTTCCCACCGGCGTTCTTCCGCAGTGGACCATAACGGGGGTCGTTTCGACGGGGACAGCAGGTGACCCAAAAATCCCATACTCAGCTTGTTTGCGTGGGCAGCCTCCTCTCGTACCCCACGAGTGTCATTTGCCCTCGTTGATAGAGCCAGCCCAATGTGCCCCTGGTTTGATTTGCCATCCCCGTTCCGACCCACAATCCCGTAACTGGTTCGATTTCTCAAGTTGTTGCATTTGTGCGCGTCGGACGAGCGCAACCCGTCCCTCACATTGTCCAATCATGGGATGCTTGGTGGGTGACGCATGCGTCCGTGCCGTGCAATATAGCCTGGTTACAAGCGAATGGGAGGTCGGCACAGGTCAACGACTGTACACGGCGTGGATGTGGGTAACCCGGAATCGTCCAATGGGCATCTTGCACACGTCGCGCGGAAGTTGCGTCTCTCTCTGTTTTCATTCCAAACTGGCGAACCAGCTCCCTCCACGCGGAAGGAGAACAGCCGAGCCACCTATGTATTTCCTCGGTATTTTCGGGCTAGTTTGGATGCACAGTGACAGCTCCAAATTGGGTGCATGTGGGCTGTCAGATGGCCGTACGGAGATCTCCTGTTTGAAATAGTCGGGTGGCCCAAGAAAAGTGGAGAAGGAAGGGGGTGGGCAGCCCCAAACCCGGTAACTGAGTCGCATCGGTATGTATCAACTAATTCGTTTTGCCAGGGGTTACCGATACTATTGATACTTTCTGGCGTGGCTCGGTCAGTGACGCGGAGTGTTCCGTAGAATACAAATGATGTCCGCAAAATGCCCATCCCGATTTTGTCCCAAAGTGCACCTCCCCGACCATTGATTCCATCCCTGTTCATCCGGCGGGGGACACGCAAGTGAAGACGGGCTTCAGACAGTGTTGAGCAATGTGGCGTTGGAATTTTTGGCACGACCACGGATCGCACTGTAGCACACGTGGGACTCGGGCAAGGAGGAGTTTCGAGGAGTACTGACCTTGGAATTGACTCGCGTGACCAGCCTGCCTGGAGTTGTATTTCGTCTGCCCTGGAGTTTCGAGCTTGGCGAGACTGGATTCCCGCAGAGGAAGCCATTTTTGTGGTCAGAAATTTCACTCCATGATCCATAAAGGATGACCAGCAACTACCGCCGAGTCAGATTTTAATTGTCAACCGGGTTACCGCTAAAAGCCAACGATGAAGAGCTGAAGCAGAGAAGAAGAACGACCGGGAACATCTGACTGGCTGGGTCGCCCGATCTTTCAGCACCACCACCAGGTTTACCAGTTCGGCTTTAATGATACTCTGACGGTCCTGGACGAAAAATGAGGGTGAGCTTGTGGATTATCCTGTGCTGGTAAATCATTTGAAGAAAAAAGAAAGCGGGTATCGCGAGTTTCCCCAAGGTGTGGCGATGGGTGATCATCCGCTTGGCGAAATTTCGACGACGCCCACGATGGCTTCGTCATTTTCGCGAGGGAAAATTGCGGGCAACAACAGCAGCAGCTTTTCGGCAGAGCGTCGATGCAGTTGTTCGGAATCAGTTTGAAAATCGTTGCAGCAGTTTGGAGTAGAAAAATCAAGGGTTACAGTTGCAGTGTGAGAAGCGTGTTGCCGTCACGGAAAAAATGGAGTCACGCTAGAGTCTTCAAGGACTATCCCTGGTTTGCGGGCCTATAATGAAAGATTCGGCCGCGAGGACTCATTCGTGGATTTCCTGGAATGGCGCAATGATACTGTATGTGAACATCGGCGTGTCGATAACGTTAGGTCCTTTTACGGTGGGAAATCTTCAAGTTTTGGCCGGGGCGTATCGAGGGTCCACGTGTACCTACCGAGCCGTGCGATGGTTTAAATACCAGCACGGTGTGTCGGTGAAACTGCAGAAAACGCGTCTCTCGTAGCTGAGAACTGTACTCAAGTTTTTTCTGGGGTACCTGCCGTAGCCGCGCGATGGGTGAACATCTCCATAGTGAAACGGTCATGAGAGTTAGCAAAATCTTAAGCAGCGGGCAATAACACGAAGCAGATCGACGGCAGTTTGAGGAGCTGAATTCCGATCTAGCGCAGTTGCCCTGCATATGGGGTCGTGCTGCCACTGGTCCCGACGTGTGGAGATTGCGGCTACCCAAACGAATACGTATTGCAGTTATTGACGCAGTTTTCAGATTTAATTAAGCTCAAGGTGGAGTTAGACTTTTATGCTTGGATTCGGGATTATTTCAGCTGGTTTGCGGCCACAAACTGGGTGGAGCAGTTCTGGATTTTAACAGCCGGGAGTGTACTCGGAAATTATATGTACGTACAGTATCAACGACGGGAGAATTTCTTATGAGACGGAGGACGAGAGCAGCTGTACTGCATTTCTTTTTCGGTTTCCCTCAACGCCCTCGGCTACATCGGCAGTCACATACAGTTTGATCAACAGCATCGACGTGCAAGCATCGTTCGAGAAAGTAATGACTCGCAACGACTTTCGAGATATTCGCTGAGACGCACGCGAAATCCAGTGAATTCTTCGAGGCGTGTATTGAACCGCCACGACCCAAGTGTCATTCGTCAAGGCGCGGATGGAATTCGTTGACTTGAGCTAGACACGGATACAAGTCAGACTCGACAAGTGCAACGACCCCTAAGGCAAACATTCGCACCAGGCAATGATTTGGTTTTCACAACTCCCACGTATGCATCCTAAATGGTGTTCCATCTTTTGTATACTCGTACTGAATAAAAGTCGCATAGGCGATCATTCGCGGAAATATGGTCAACAATGCATGCCAGTGGTCGGCGAGCCGAATGATTCGCACAGCACCACTCGCCCGACGCATTGATGCCAAAATGATCCAGTTAGGTTCACAACACGCTGTGATTCCAACCAAATCAGGAGCGGACTGAAATCCGAGGTGGACGAGACGAGCCCATTGTAACCTAATCTTATGTTGTGTGCTTTTCTTACGCGTTGTGTGTCCGTTGTAATGTGGAGTTTTGGTTATGCAGCATGACATTGGGGGCTTAGGGCATGTCAATAAAGTACATCCGATTGCGGTTCGCAATGATGTTTTGCGTTCTGAAACGGTCAAAAACATTTCTAGAGCGGTTTAGTATGGTATTTTGCCAAAACGATTTTTGGTGACACGCCCTTACCTTGTTTGTGTTTGCGTCCCTTGTTTCTGATTTGCCTCAAACCCAAGCGGATTTCATCACTACGGACAAAATCAGAGATTCTAGCTGATTTCGGCTCGCAAAACGTGCAGCAGCAGTAATTGTAGCATATTGCAAGTTCGACGATCGAGATGAAATTACGATCGTTTTGACACATTTTGGCCGTCCAATTCATTGCCTCTACGGGACAACAAATTCATGGCAACTTCGGCGAGTTGCAGGAAGGAGGACATTTCTGAGCTAAGGACAACCCGTTAGGCTGTTAGGGTAATTCGACCAAGTTTGACGGCTAAGATCGACTGAAATGTTTCGGAGAATTTCGACCGTCGGATGGAATTCCTTGAGGAATCTCGAGATTCTCAGCAGTAGTGGCTTCACTACGAGGAGATTCAGTTGGAGTTGCCTTGCTTTGTGAATTTGCGTGCTTATCTTGAAGGGGGGAGAGTGTAAGGAATTAGTAATTCCTTAATGAGGCACACTGCTAGCGCATACCCTGAAAGTTCTCGTCACCGGAGTTGAGAAGCGTAAAACTGAAACCCCATCTTTGATTTCTGCAATGCCGACCAAGTTGCTTTTGTCGTCCTTCCTACCTCCAGGTACTACTTCGTAAGCATTGTGTTGGCAGTGTAGAAGTGAACCACGTGTTTAGGGTGGCCACGAGTAATAGTCAGCGGAAGACTTTACACCTTCTATTGGAAATGTCTGAAATGACAAGGATAATAATAATAAGTAATACATGCATATTTATAGTATAGGAAGTACCTATTCTGATGTACCTGTTCGTAGTGTATCGCGAATGTTCGTGACATGACGTGTGACTGTTCGTGTGATTGAGAGTGCAGTGTCCAGGGCCCTAGATTGGTTTTGAGGCTTCCTGATCCATCAGGATTCTCCCTGCAGAAAAGTCTGAATTTTCAGGTTCCCCTAAAAAAAAATTATGAGCCATCAGAATTACTTAAAAAAAAAACTGATTTTTCAATCTTTCTATACATGTTATAGTTCATGAATTTTGTGTGTTCAAGTCTTGGTTTTTGGGGGTGCTGGGAATTCGTAGCGAATTCACGCGTGTGTGGCGGGATTGGGGGACGGGCAGAAAACGACAATTGGTGGGGGGGAGAGGGGGGAAGGGCTGAATAAGGGGGGAGGCGACGAGATTGCAGGGGCGGAGGGAATCTCTTCCCTCGCAGAGCCCTAGGGCAGGCGCACATCAAGAAAATTCAGCCAAGGGCCAGCAATTGCCCTCACACAGTCCTCAGCACACCTCCCTCACATGACCTCCTCCAACATACAGCGCGGAGATTTTTTTTACCAAGGGCCAATCAGCGCCCTCACACAGCCTCGGGGGGTGGGGGAAGAGGGGGGGGGAGAACCTCGAAATTCTTGACTGCCCCCCCTAGACACGCTTTTGGAAAGGACTAAGACCCGCTACAATGCTGAGAAATTCAGGGTTCGCTAAAAAACCTTGCTGAGCGATCAGAATTTACCCTTACAAAAAGCCTGAAAAAACAGGGTGTGTCATTTACAAAACCCTGCACGATCAGGGTAAGTACCGAGAAACTCCCTGTTTTTTTCCTGAATCGAGAAATTTTTCCTGACTTCTGGGGGCTTGGCAGTGACCCTTCGGGTGACTATACGCACGAACCTACTGATCACGCGTTGACTCGCTACTCGCATCCTTTTATATGAGGTATCTAAGTGTTATATCTAGAATGCGTAAGTAAACTCTATTGAGTATACTTCAACACTCCCCTTCATTCCTGAGTGTATGTCTCTGGGTAAGTATCGCCGCATTTGCAGATTCCAACCAGGTTGGAGCAGTACTGAAACTTGCCGTGTGGGAGTTTCTTCGTCAGAAATCAGCTGCCATTTCTTCTGTAGGGCAGTATTTCAGGATGACCTTCCCTTTGTCAACTTCGTCCTTGACGAAGAAGTAACAGAGGGCAATGTGTGTTGTCGTGTTGACAATGCCAGACTTGTTCGCAATCTTGATTGCGCTCTGGTTGTCGCAGAGTAACTTGAAGTTACGTGTTGGGGTCAACAGCGTGATCCGCATCAACGTATCCACTCAGTCGAAAATTTGTTGCAGTGTTTGTCATGTAGCTGATGCCATTTGTTGGAGTAGAAATGAAATATTGGAGGGCTCGACTAAGATTGGCCATATTCTCTTGTTCAACTCGGGGCTGGAATTTTGCGAGCTGACTCGTGATGTAGGCAAGATCGGGACGGCATGTAACTGCCGCAAATAGACGACACCCAAGTTGCTACTGCTAAAGCTGATGCTCTGAGGCGGTAAGTGGGGTAATATCAAGTGTGTGATCGGCCGAAATATGACGAAATGGAATGGTGAGGCCGATAGGAGCGATGGCGAACTATTTCGCAAGTGTTTTTGCGTACTTGCCTGCAGAAATTGAGATGGCATCGGGGCCGCAGTCGACGTTTAACCCAAGAAATTGGGTGACGTTTGGAGAAATAGTCACTTCAATAATCGTTTGGATTATTTTCTCTATGCGCGCCACACGTCTGTTGCAAGAGCCGGTGTACAGTAATTCGTCTACGTAGGCGACTAGGAGAATGTAATTCCTCCAAAATTCGAGTTTGTACATTCCAGGATCGTGGGGCAGCTGCATGAAGTCGAGTGAAATCAGCACTTTGTGAAGATGTTGCTTCTACAGGCGAGGAGCTTGTTTGATGCCGTAGAGTGACTTATGTAACTTGCAGATGTGGAGTCCGTCACCGTAAGTGTGAGGCAGTTCGACGAAAATATCTGCATCGACGTCTGCGTAAAAAACACATTTTTTACGTCCACTTGGCGAAGTGGAAGGTGGCGGCTGGCAGTTCGTAATCCATAATTATCCAAGAGTATGTCGCTGAAAACGACATCCATAAGTGAGTACTTAGTAGCATTTGGAAAGTGCGACGGGAACGGAGCGTGACTTAGGTGAGCTCCGAGGCAGATGGTACAGGATAGTTGATGACTGCTAGGCGAAGCTCTTGGCTGTTGGTTAAAAGGAGTGCGTCCTTGTCAAAAACCGAGGCTTTAATTGAGTTGTTAAGAGCTTCTTGCGAGGATCACCTAACCGCTTGTGCCAGATTTCTGCTGTAGTCCTATGTCCCTTTGAACGCAGGTACAAGTTGGAGTGAAGGAAGAAGGCCGGTGAAAGATGAATCGTTGGCGCAGAGTTGACGCAGCGGCCGGTGCCGAAAGGCTGGATGAACCCAGCTTCTTCTACAGTTTCAACCCAAGGTATGCCGAGGTGTCGGCGACGCGCCCAAGCATTAGGTACGATTCTTTCTTGCCCCATGTGCATTCAACCCCCATAGGTTCTTCGACTGTAGCATATGTTAGTTCTTGATTTTCGTAACCCCAGTTTCCATCTCCAGATGCCCATGTACTTTGAATTGTTTCTTCTGCTGCTGATGCTGCTTCTGTTGGCTGTGCTGCAGGTTCGTCGAGGGAGTTGGTGCGAGAAGGCTGAGGCATGATGCATAAGACATTGAGACCACAATGGTCTTGGCATTGAAGATCCGTTTCCCAATGATAATGCCAAGGGGCGCGTGAGACATCCTTCTCACTATCACTAGATGCCTTCACTGGTGAAAACCGTAAAATGGAAACGCCGTCTGTAATTACTGCGATGCCGACTAAATCACTTTTGTCTTCCTTCTTGTCGCCCAGGTACAACTCCGTGAGCATCGTGTTGACAGTGCTAACGAAAAAGATGCCGCTTTCCATCAACTGCACTTGTGATAGTAGGTTGAAGCCGAGCCCTAAGGAGATGAGAACCTTGTTAAGGTGAAGTGAAACTTTTGTGTCGTCGGACTCTAGTATCACATCTCCAACTCTCGTGGCTTCAATAAATTGATTGTTGGCCACCATCATGTTGTACTTTTCTTCTTTTGGCAGGTCTCGCCAGTTGAGAAGATAGCGCCTTGAAGAAGCCATGTGGTGACCGCAGTACGGTGACGGAAATAATTGTCCGCATGTTTTGCATTAACTAGGGTTTTTTTGCTTTCCAACCACTGTACATAAAGTCTTAATCTTTAATGGTGGTACGCTTTGGGAGGGGCACAAAGTGGATATGTTCACAGCGCTATTATCCTTAATAGTACACTGGATCTAACTTAGTGCCAAAAGATATACAAAGACTTCATCCGGACAATTGTTTCCCAGGACAAAGAGCAAACTTCCGAACAACGTTTCTAGTACCTAGCCCACCGACCCTTGGCCTTGATCAGCACCCGCACCCTCCTAGGCATGTAATCTACGAGGTTAGTGTAAACCTTTGTAGGGATCTTCTCGCACTCTTCTTGGACCCACCCTTTTATATATGGGGGTGAGAGCACTAGGAAAATCGCGAAGGATTTGAGCGTATGCGAAAGTATTGTGCATGATTTCTGATTGAATATGATCTCTTAGACTAGTCACGCTGAAGTGTGACCAAAGATGTCAATAGCTGCTTGGTCCCGTCTTTCCATGGGTCGTCTCCGTCGTACTGCTGTAGGGTAAAACCACGAACAGAGCGGCGAAAACTAGCATATACGCCGTGAAACTGAGGGTAACGTAGCACGGTCGATTGTACACCCTTGCACTATTAGAATCACGCTAGGATCTGCAGGTCTCGTCACGATGCAGCAGTCGAAGAAGTCACGAATGTTCGAGAAGGATGCTTGAGGTGAGGTCTGGTGAGGCAAAAGGGTCACTCCTGCGCAATTTACTCATGCTCTCCAAGCCATTCCAGGCCATTTGGCATGCTTCGGCTTGGAATGGCTTGGAGAGCATGAGTATGCAGCACTCGAGTGACCCTCTTCCTCACTAGACCTCAACCTGGATATTCTTCCCCACCAGTCGGGGCTTCTTCGACTTCTGCATCGTCACGAGATCCGTGGATCTTAACTTGACTCGAATAGTGAAAGGGTGCACAGTCGACCGTGTTATGTTACCCTAATTTTCGTGGCGGATACGCTATTTTTTGCCATTATGTTCGTACTTTTACCCTATGACGGTATGACGAAGACGACCCATGAAAAGACGGGACCAATCGGCTAATGGCATCTTTGGTTACACCTCAACGTCGTTAGTCTAAGAGATCACATTCAATTAGAAATCGTGTACAATACTCTTGCATACGCTCAAATCGTTCGCGTTTTTCCTAGTGCTCACGCCCTTATGCGAAAGGGTGGGTCCAAGAAGAGTGCGAGAAGATCTTTGCAAAGGTTTGCACTAACTACGTAGATTACATGCCTAGGAGGGTGCGGGTGGTGATCAAGGCCAAGAGTCGGTGGACTAGGTACTAGAAACGCTATTAGGAAGTTTGCTATTTGTCTTGGGAAACAATTGTCTGAATGTACTCTTTGTATATCTTTTGGCACTAAGTTAGATCCAGTGTACTATTATGGATAATAGCACTGTGACCATATCCAGTATGTGCCCCTCCTAAAGCGTACCACCATTAAACATTAAGACTTGATGTACAGTGGTCGAAAAGCAAAAAAACCCTAGTTAATGCAAAACATCAGGACAATTTTTCCTTCATTATAGTTGTCATGCTAGTGCTAACATGCTCGGGATACATATGCTTGGCGATGTGGGCGTATGGCTGCACGTTTAACCATCAAGAAAACCCGTACGCTTTGGTTCTTCTTCACCAACGGCTACTAGTTTTGGAGTTTCTTAACGAGAGTGAAGACGTGGAGGTAGGTTGGCTACTACTTCTTCCATGTCAATGTCGTTGTCTTCATTGTCTCGTCGACTCTAGTAGCGTATACCACTAGACCAATGTGGTCCAATCGTGCAATTAATCATTGCTTTGCCTTTTTCACGTTGAGTTGAAGAAGCTGAATGCGGCAAGATAGTCTTGACAGGGGCGGCTTCACCCGACTTCACCCGATTCCCGTTCTTAAGTTTCTGACACTCTTCAATATAATGACGTGCTCGTTTGCAGAACTTGCATAATCCCTTTCCACCATTTCTTGTCTGCTCCGATTGATTTTATGCACCTCTTGTCTGCTCCCCTTGACTTGGTCCACCTGTATAGAAGCTTAACCCACTCTTGGTTTTGCCTCCTTTCATGTTGTACAGGTCCAAGTCCTGCTGCTCTACCATCAGAGTAGCGCAAGCTGGTCCCGAAGCTGGTCCCGAAGATTTATGCACCTGTTGATGTAGCTGCCGGTTTTTTCTCCCGAAATTGCTGTAAGTTGACATAATAGCTTGCTCTGTGAAACTAAATCTTGTGCTTGATGAAACCTTCGCAGATATTCCCATGTGTAGAAGGCTAGAGCAAGTGAAGGCTTGAAGCGCCGAACTCCCAACTACTCTTCGGGTGAGAGATTACGCACTAGTAGTGTATAGGCCATAAGCAAATACTTGTAATAACGCGCCTAATCTTTGGTCAACCTTGCCTCTGGATAACGGACTGTAGAAGGTCCAAAAGTAGGAGAATTCGTAGTTGAATTTCCTGTCTTAGCAGCTGACATAATTATAGATCTATAACTTAAGTTTAAGGGCATAATCGAAATCAGCTTGTATCGCTTCCTATAACTCCACCAGCTCATAATACCATGTAGAAGTGAACCACTTGTTTAGGGTGGCCACGATCTAGCGTTGGTGGAACCACGAGAAAAAGTCAGCGGAAGTATTTACACCTTGTATTGGAAATGCCCGAAATGACAAGGATAATAATAACGAGTGATACATGCATATTTATAGTCTAGGAAGTACCTATTCGGATGTACCTATTCGTAGTGTATCGCGACTATTCACGTAACATGACTAGTGACTGTTCATGTGACTGAGAGTGGCGTGACCCTTCGGGTGACTATACGCAAGAACCTACTGTTTACGCGTTGACTCGCTATTGCTGACGTCATCACGCGCGTCCTTCCATATGAGGTATCGCGACACTAGTACAGTATAAGTGTTATATCGGGAATGCATAACTTAACTCTGTAGAGTATACTTCAACAGGCGGTGCTGACGAAACAGATGCCAATTTCCATCAGCTGCACTTGTAAAACTTCTGTGTTGTCTGATTCTAGTATTACATCTCCGATTGCAGTTGCTTCGATTGTCTGATTGTTGGCCACGGTGATGTTGTGTCAACATATATTTGTATATGTTATAGGCTAGATAGGTGCATGCTTTTAGAGAGAACAACTCTTTAGGGCAAAACCACCCTGTATTACTCGTTTTAGTTCATTGCGTTATTCTGCGATGGTATCCGTGCCGCCATGCTGCCGTGCTGCCATGCCGCCGTGCTGCCGTACCGCTGTATCGCCGAGTCGCCGTGCCTCTGTGTTGCCGTATCGCTGTGTCGCCGTGCCACCATGCCGCTGGGCCGCCGTGCAGCTGTGCCGTTGTCAGCTGATGCGGCCGTGGTGATGGCGGACGCTGTGCTCTGCCTAGACGCGGAGGGTCAGTCGATCGAAGTTGAGGCGTTGCTCATTGACCGCCGCCGTCAGCTTACATGTCGGCGTCAGGACGGCTACTCCCTGGACGTCCTTGTTGACGGTAAGCTTCCCTGCCCCACCGCGCCTGCTGCCCTCCTTAATGCTCCCACGTCTGCTGAGCGTGAGGTCTTTGCCGCTGCTGAACTTGCCCGCGCTTTCTGGGAGCCACGCGACGTGGTAGCGCAGATTGCGAGTAGTCACGCCCTCCCCCTGTCTGAGCGTCCCCACTTTACTGCAGAAGCCAATGCAAAGGAATGCTTAGATGCAATCATCGTGCACTATTCCACTCCCTCCTCCACCTCAGCCGACCGTCTAATCCTCCCCATGTTGTTCTTGAATCTTGTGTCCTTCCCCACTGTCGCTGACCTTGCCACTCATCTGCGCACACTTGAGTCTAGTTACCGCGCTGCTAACACTGAGGCCCAGCTCACTGCATTCCCTTTTCCCCTCTACGCTACCCTTTACCTCCTTGCCAAATGCCTTTCTGATCGCCTTGCCACTGCCTCGACCACTTCCATAGTCAGCACCCAGGTGACCTCACCCTTCCTGCCTTTGTCACCGCCCTGACTGCGATAGAGACCCACCAGTGCACTATCGCTCAGTCGAGCGGTACTGTAGCGGTCCCTATCTTCCAGGGATATGCTCCCTCCCAGTGCACTTACTTTGACGTCTTTGCCACTGTTGCTGAGACTGCCCCTGCTGCTGAGACCGCCGCGGCGGCCTCAGCGCAGGCTCATAAGGGTAGGGGACGTCGGGCGGGGTGTGACGGCGGGAAGGGTGGTGGGGGTGGCGGAGGTGGCGAAGGTGGCGGCGGTGGTGGAGGGGATGGTGGTGCAGACAAGGGACCGGGGCTGATGCCCTGGTGCAGCAGCAACATTATCAGCCTCAGCAGCAGTAGCAGCAGCACCAGCAGCAACAGCAGCAGCAATAGCAGCAACCTCAGTAGCAGCAGCGGCAGCAGCAGCAATCGCTGTGGGGACCCCCGCCCCCGTGGTGGACTGTCGGTGCTAGTGGTGGTGGAGGGCACAGCTCGATGTCAGGTGGCGGCTCCAGTATGGTCACCTGCCAGTACCAGCTTCAGTCCTGCCCCCGCCGCGGCACCGTCTGTGACCGTCCCGGTCACACAGCCTCCTAGACGACCTCTCCCGTCTGCGCTGCAGCCCCTCGTCGGACCCCCCCGACTGGTACAGCTTGGTGCGTCACCTTGTCCCTGTCTTAGAGCTGGATATGGATCACTTTAGGTCTTCTATTCATATAATGTATGCTGATGACTCTCGTGTGACTGGACCCTATTACCCTGTGTTGTATAGTGTAGGTGTGTCCACAGTGTGTAGCCTAGGTTCCCCTGCTGCGTCAAGCGTAGGACCACCTACCTTGTTTAGCCTTGGCTCCACTCTAGCTCCTCCACCTTCGGATGCCACCACTGCGCTCTCTTTCACTCTAGACTCGGGTGCATCCACCTGCTTCTTTTCGCGACCACACTACGCTCACGCCGCTTGCCGCCCCTGCCACTATAGTGCTTGCTGACCCATCCTCAGGTCCGGTAGTTGCACCTAGCTCCACTAACCTTCCCTGTCCGTCGGTTCCCTCAGGCTCCCTTACAGGCTTGCACGTCCCCTCGTTCTCGAGGAACCAAGTTGGTGTTGGCTGTCTTCAGAACCTCAGCGTCACCACTACGTTCCCTAAACACGAGCTGTACGTGGTCTGTACCGAGGCCGCCACTGGTGCCCACTGACCATGTTTCCCCAAGATCCGGTGCCTCGCCTGTTTACACTTGACAACGCGTCCCCCCCGGTAGGGGCGTCCCCCTAGGTGCCTACGTCTACCCAGGTCGCTGCGGCTTGCTCCTCTCGATCACTCACCCACCCGTCGGTGCTTTGACACCACCGCTTAGGTTAATCCTGCACTCCCAAGTCTGCATCACATGTCCTAGCACGGTCTTGTCTTAGGTCTCCTTGTGTCGCTCCTTGCCCTCCCACCCTTGCTTGAGCCGCTGTGCACGCCCTGCTTCGACGGCCGGCTGCGCCATACCCCTCACTCCTCCTTGCTTCCCCTACCTCTGCGCCACTCTAGACCCTGTACCTGGACTTCTGGGGCCCAGCCCCTGTCCCTGGGCCGCGTCGAGAGTGCTACTTTCTAGTGCTCGTCGACGACTACACGTATTACACCACCCCGTCCCAGGAGCGGAGTCCACTGCGGCCTCCCTGTGCTGTGTCTTCACTCCGATCGTGGCGGTAAGTTCACCTCTGGTCGGCTTGGCCATTTTTGTTGTGCGGAGGGCATCACCCAGTCGTACACCCTGTCGGACTCCCCGCAGCAAAATAGGGTCACTGAGCGATGCATCGATTTGGTCATGGGGCTGGTTCATACCTCCATGATCCATGCCGGTGCACCCCATTTTCTGTGGCCGTTTGCTGTTCGTTACGCCGCTCACCAGCTTAACGAATGGCCACACTCCCAGCGACCGCAGGTTGCGCCGACCCTTATCTAGACCGGGTCCCCTGATGACGCGTCTGCGTTCCACCTCTGGAGCTGCCTTGCTCACGTTCGTGCCTTTGGTATGGATAAGCTCACGGCCCGCACTGTCCCATGAGTCTTCCTTGGCTTCCCCCCAAACGCGTCTTACAAACACTTTTACCACCCGCCGTCTCACCGTTTATTTCACTCTCACGACGTCACTTTTGACGAGTCTTGTCTCCTTCGATACCTGCTTTCCTCACCGCGGTCTCCCGGTTTCCCCGCCCCTGTTCGTGGTCCCCACTCCCCAGTAGCCCCTGCTCCTCTCCCTCCCCGTCACTCCCCTTCCGTCGGTCGTCCCGGTGGAGGAGTCGGCTGACTCTGGGGGCCCTACGGCTCCGGGCTTGCCGCTTGTCTCTACCCTGGTTGCTCCTCCTCCACCACCGCAGCCACAGTCACTATCGCCGCTGTAGCGGCCGCCGCCGTCGCCGCCGCAGCAGTAACCGCCGTCGCCACCACCGCTGCAGCAGCCGCCGCCGCAGAGGTTCGAGAGCTCTGGGGGTGCAGGCGTTGAGGAGGGTGCTCATCCTGGGGGTACTGCCGTGGCTTGTCCTAGCGGTCCTGAGGGTGGCACGGGTGCTAGAGAGGTTTCTCGTTCTGAGGGTGTTTGGCGTGGAGTGTCCTGAAGGTAATCGTGGTGCAGCTAGAGGTTCTGGTGTTGGCGTGGAGAAGCAGCAGCAGCAGCAGCAATCGTCGCCGATGTCCGCCTTCGATTCCTCATTCTTCCTTCCCCCGACTGCACACCTGCGCCTCCCCAGCCGCCGCCTCCCTTGCCTGTCTACGACCCTGTGTTTCCTCCTCCGGACTTGTCCACGGCTCGTTTCCCCCCTCGTTCTCCTGCTGTGTCTCCTCCCTTGTCTCTTGACCCGACCCCCCCTCCCGCTCGTGGTCTCACCGTGCCTCTCGTGCTCGTCCTGTCTCTCCTGTTCAGCGCTCTCACCCTATGTTGCTCTGTTCTCACACAACTCGTGCTCCCCTTCTACCATGGCCTCCGCAGTCGTCACTTGTTGTCTCCCCTCCTCCTCTCTCTAACTTCCTCTGTACCGCTAGTCCGCTTGTCCCTCGCGTTATCGCTTCTCCAGTTACCGACCCGTTTGTTCCTGTCTCCAGTCTTGACGCTCTTGCCGTTGCCGTTGCTGTCTTTGCCTCTACCCACCGCCTTGACTAAGCCACCGCTCTGGTTTCTGACCCTGCCCATCCTCCGTCCATCGGGGGTGCACCTGCCCTTGGCAATGACGTTCTAGAGGACAGGCAGTACAGTACCAGCTCGCTTTTGTGTCCAAGGCCGCTCCCCATCTCCTTTCCATGCTGCTAGTTCCTAAGGGTAACCCAGACGCCCTTGACATCCCGACCCCTCACACTTACGCTGAGGCGACCTCGGGACCCTGGGCCTCTCATTGGATAGCCGCCATGGACGCAGCGATGGCATCTTGGAAATCCACCAGCACCTACGCCGACGAAGTTCCACCATCTGGGGTGAACGTAGTCGATGGCCGGTGGCTCTTCAAGGTGAAGCGCCCTCCTGGAGAGCCGCCGATGTTCAAGGCGCGCTACGTTGCTGGA
The DNA here is from genome assembly GCA_027943415.1 of Closterium sp. NIES-67. Classification (NCBI taxonomy): domain Eukaryota; kingdom Viridiplantae; phylum Streptophyta; class Zygnematophyceae; order Desmidiales; family Closteriaceae; genus Closterium; species Closterium sp. NIES-67. The sequence goes on from BQMB01001927.1 coordinate 39,070, forward strand.
GGCTTCAGCCAGCACGAGGGTGTTGACTTCTTTCAGACCTTCACCCCAACCCCAAAGATGACCACTCTTTGGGCACTGCTAGACGCAGCAGCACAGCCTTACTACGAGCTGCACTCCCTCGACTTCTTCACATCGTTTCTCCAGGGCAGTCTGCACGAGCAAGTCTACCTGTGCCGCCCGCTAGGCTTCACCCGCACCTTCGCCCCTGGTACCGAGTGGATCCTCCGGCGCCCGGTTTATTTCCTGCGAGAGGCGCCCCGTGAGTGGTACGACACGCTGTCTGCTACATTAGCTGACCTCCAGTTCTTCCCGTCATCTGCAGACCCCTCGCTCTTCACTCGTTCAGTCCAGACCCCGTTCTACATCCTTGTCTACGTAGACGATCTGGTCATTCCTACTGCAGATAGAAACGCACTAGCCTCCGTGAAGGCTGAGCTCCTCAGGAGACACACCTGCACTGACCTAGGACAGATGTGTTGCTACCTTGGCTTGCAGATCTCCAAGGACATAGCAGCGCACACCATCACTCTTATAGAGTCCCACTTGGTGCGCCAGGTCCTTCAAAGGTTCGGTCTTCATAGCCCACACCTCTGCCAGTAGATCACAGGCTCTTAGCTCCAGTCCTTGAGGAGTCTGTAGAGCCTAGTGATCTGTATGCAGAGCTCGTGGGTTGCCTCATGTACCTGATGACTTGCACTCGTCCAGATCTCGCATACCCTCTCAGCATCCTAGCTCGCTTTGTGGCCACAGGCAATACCAACTACAGCACCTGTCGACTGCTAAGAGGGTTTTGCATTATCTAGAAAGTACATCGAGCATGGGACTAGTGCTAGGAGGACGCAGGCAAGTGGTCCGTACAGGGCACACAGACGCTTCGTGGGCAAACGACGCTGAGATGCTCCGGTCCTCCCAGGGCTAGTGCATTAGCCTTGGTGCAGGCGCTATCTTGTGGAGGTCCACCTGTTCGTCGTCTGTTGCCCAGTCAAGCTGTGAGGGTGAGATCTACGCTGGTACCATGGTGGCACAAGACCTCCGCTGGCTTACTTTCTTGCCCACAAACTTAGGTGAGCGGCCTAGCTCTGCCCTGGTCCTGTACGTTGACAATAGGGCCATGGTCCTCCTGTGTCAAGAGCCTCGATTGGAGGGCAGAGCGAAGCACATCCAGCTGCGGTACTTCCCCATGTGCGAGGTATAGTAGGGCCTCCAGGCCAGTGTAGTACACTTGGCCTCCGGTGTCAACACAGCTGATATCTTGACTATGGTGCTTGCGCCTAAAGATCATCAGCGGCATTGTGTACAACTTGGTCTTGTTCTTGTTGCTTCTCACCTTCTAGGACCTTTTTTGTGTACTATATCTTATATTGCCTTGACTGGCCTTGTGTCTCCTGTTCCAGTGGCTGGACTAGTTTTGCCTCCTTGAGTTACTCTTTTTTCTTTGTACTCCTACTGACTATTCTTCAAACCTTGCCTCAGAGGTTGGACTAGTAGTGCCACCTTGAGTTGCGTGTCTCTGCTATTCATGGCCCTTTGTTTAGCCTAGGGGGTGTGTTAACATATATTTGTATATGTTATAGGCTAGATAGGTGCATGCTTATAGAGAGTACAAATCCTTAGGACAAAACCACACTGTGTCACTCATTCTAGTTCATTGCGTTATTCAGAGATGTTGTTCCAGTAACTCTACTTGCTCATAGTACCATGTTGAAATGAACCACGTGTTTAGGATGGCCAGGATCTAGATTTCGTGGAACCAAGAGTAAAAAGTTAGCGGAGGACTTTACTCATTGTATTGGAAATGTCATAAATGACAAGGATAATAGTAATGAGTAATACATGCATACGTAAAGTCTATGAAGTATCTATTCGTAATGTATCTGTTCGAAGTGTATCGTGACTATTTGCGTGACATGACTAGTTACTGTTCGTGATTGTTTGCTTGCCTGCCGAGCGGACGCGGCAACTGCACGTCCTCCTTGGGGGCTGCCACGGTTGCGGCAGCGAGCTCCTCCTGTAGCTTCTTGATGGCGGCATCCTTCTTTTGGATGACAGCCGCTCGGACCGCTACTCTCTCCCCCGACAACCTCAGGCGATGGAGCACCCGCTCTAGGCTGATGGAGACAGCCGCGGCTTCGCGGCGCTCCCGAGAAACCATGACGGTAAGGCTGGCCACCTGGTGCTCTGCCTCCATGCGGGCGCCGGACTCCTGTGACGAAAACAACATGACAGGCGAACAGGTTTTGTTTGAGCATATGACATCCGGGTGGCTGCCTCTTGGTCGCAGACGACCGCATGGTCAGCCGCCAGGTCTGCGGATACAAACAACCCCCTGGTTGGTAAACTCACCCCCTCCTAGGTTGGCGTTGGGTTCTTCCGTTTGGCGATGCCCTCAGCATCGTGCCTCTGGACCAGGCTGGCCCAGTCGCAGAAGATCTTGTGGCGCCGGAGGTTGCTCGCCCCCATGTAGGGATGCCACGGGAAGTCGCGCATCATCATGGCGAGGTCCTCGGCTATGATCCGCCTGCCCATGATTTGCGACTCCAGGAAGTGCACGGCCGCCGCGTCGCGTTCCTCCCCTACGCGGTCGGCATTGCTCCTCCTTTCCTGCTCACATGCACGAGTTACAAATGCTGCATGGTTCAGGGCTACTAGGCAGGGTCGAAATCATAGAGGAGGCGCTACATCAAGAGGAAGCGCCTTACCTATGCCAGCGCTTCGTTGGCAAGGGGAAATATGTTGTCACGCAGCAGCTGCTTGAGGTCATTGTCCAACTTCACTGTGTTGCGGCCGATGTAGGAGTCACCCTTCTGGCCCGTGAAGCCGGCCTTAGCGTGGATGACGGGTCGTGGGATTGTCGTGATGTAGGCCTGATGCATCTTGTGCAGGCTTCAGTGGCCGAGGATGGCGATCTCGTAGTGCGGCATGCCTTGGTCAGCCAACTCATGTGCGCCTTTGTGATCTCTACCTCGCACGCCCTCTACAGACCCTTGAACCACTGGCTCAGCGTGGGTCCCTGCTCCTCACTCTGCAGCGAAAAGACGAGGTGATTGCGGTACCAAGCCTCGAGGTGGCAATGCACTTGAGTTGGTTTGGCATGTAGGTGTCAGCCATGGTTGCTCGCTGGAGGTCAGCGCATGTCCTGGATCAAGGGTTTGCACGGCAATAGTTGAGTGGAATAGGATACGTTAGACACGATGGTTGCGAGTCTTTTTGGCGGAAATTGTTATGCCACATTAATGTTGGTACAAAGACAACACGTGATCACTTACAAGCTACTAGTCTAGGCAACAAAACTCACTCGTGCAGAGGGAACACGCGTCCAGATGCGCGACCAACTAAGGCCTGCTCGCGAGCAACCCGCCAACGGTCGCGGACCATGTGCCGGACGAGCATTCGAGCCTCCACCACGTCGTACAAGAGGTCACTCGGCTACAGCCCATAGAGGATGGCCTCGACGTTGCAAAGGAGTGTGAGTCCCTTGAGGCGCTGCATGAGCATGGAGACCGTGAGGCTTCTCTGCAGCTCGTGGATCCTCTCCTGCGGGTTCTCCCTCTCCAGCCGCTCGGCGTCGTCGAGCGTCATTTGATGGAGGTAGCAAATGAATGCCTTCAGGCGGTGGGGGTGGCTCGAGGGCCCTGCTGCCAGCTGTCGACGGCACGGACTCGGTCCCATCACCGGCCCATATCAATGCAAAGGTAGGACCCAACCTTGTCAGGTGTCGGCACGATGGCATCCTTCGGCTAGCCGTGAGTTGCGCTTGTCGGCAGGTACATCGCGCACCACCTCTTGTACTCGGCAATGTGGCAGAGGTACTGCTTCCGTGTCGTGCTCTCCTCTAGTATCTCGATCATCCTCCTCGCAAGCTCAATCCGTGTCGTCCTCGTATCATTGCCCATGAGGCGGCGAACATCCATCGCCAGCTCTCGTCCAAACTCGTGTGGCATGGCCATCACCTCCTCGTCCTCCTCCTCGTCCTGGTCCAATTGCTCGACCTCCTCGTGCCTCTCCTACTGTCAGGGAGATTTGGTAGTCGCGGCCAGCGCGGCGGCAGAGGGCGCCTCCTCCGGAACCGCCGCATTCGCCTTGTCGGTGGGCTCGTCGTCTGGGACGTCCATCGCGTCTGGCGGCTTGGGAGGGGAGGGGGGGGGGGGAGGGGGGGATGTCCTCCTGGCAGTTGGCCATGGCTTGCGAGTCCACGGGGCTGTGCTAATCGGTCGAGGGCTCTACGTGATGGAGTGAAGTGGTCGTCTCCAAACTAGTCAAATGGCCGTGTGGAATGCTGAGACCACCTCTCATGGTCGCACAGCATTATGGGCGGGTTGGAGGTGGAGGTGCAGGAGAGGCCTCCCGTGCCGCTCCATCGACATCCCAAAGCTTGTATTTGGATTTTGACATGTCAAGTTACTGACATCCCAAAGCATGACGGAAAGTGCACGTCACCTAGTTACTGGAGCCATGGTAGCCATTCGCCGTTACACTCCTTTCTCATTTCCATCTTCTCTCCTCATCTCTCATTCTTCTTTCTATCCTGATTCATTTTATCATTATCTCATCTCCTATAGGTTCCTATTCCTCATTTTCCATTATCCTTTGGCTTATCCAATTATTATAATTATAACACCGACCAGGCTAGGGATGTACTGGCGCGCTATATCTAGTGTAATCCTGTCGTAATCCCTTAAATCCAATAGCCTCGCGTGGCTATACGCAAGGTGATTCTCTTTCTAGAAGGGTCTATTCCCTTTGGATAGGATAACGTGGTTACCTGATGTACCTTGAAAGTATAAAAGCGCCTTGT
>BQMB01001928.1:0-90188 GCA_027943415.1 Closterium sp. NIES-67
CGCTTTGAACACATCCACTATGTGCCCCTCCCAAAGCGTACCACAATTAAACATTAAGACTTTATGTACCGTGGTCAGAAAGCCTAAAAACCCTAATTAGTGCCGAACATCCGGACAGTTTTTTCCGTCACTGTATCTACAACAATGGACGGAGAGTACAGCTACCCAACTGGGACCATACAGGAGATATTCCAGTGGAGGCACTCGCACGCTTCGAGAAGGACGTGAAGCGAAGCGACACCGGGTTCCTAGCGATAGCAACAGAGGTGGAAATCGACAGGGAGAAAACCTCGGAACCTCCTGGAAAAATCAAGGAATTGTTGACGGAGTTTCAAGACATTCTCCCTGACGATCTTCCGAACGAGCTACCGCCATACCGCACACATCAACACGAGATCGTGGAGGAACCGGATTCTAAGCCGACCTTCCGAGCACACATATCGGCTAAGTCCTACGGAGCTGACCGACATGAAAAAACAGATCGAGTATCTCCTAGCCAAAGGACTCATCCGACCATCTACTTCAGCGTACGGTGCCCCCAGTGCTCTTCACATCCGAAACTGGACGGAAGCCTGCGCATGTGCATCGACTACCGAGCTCTTAACAAGCAGACCATCAAGAATAAATATCCGATACCACGAATCGATGACCTGCTTGACCAGCTTCGGGGAGCTACGGTATTTCCAAATTGGATCTGCGGTCTGGATACTGGCAGATACGGATGGCGGACAACTCCATCCACAAAACTGCTTTCCGAACTCGGTATGGATCGTACGAGTATTTGGTAATGGCCATTCAGACTCACCAACGCACCGGTAATATTCCAAGCCGAAATGAACCACATTCTACGACCACTTTTGGACGAGTGCGTGGTGGTGTACCTGGACGACATCCCTCATCTACTCCGGCGACATGAAGCAGCACGTCGAAACACCTGCGAATGTGCCTACGAAATTCTTCAACGAGAACGATTCTACGTCAAACTGTCCAAGAGCGAATTCGCCCCTTATGAAGGTCGAGTTCCTAGGACACATGGTGAGCGCTCAAGGAGTTCACGTCGACCCCAAGAAAATCGAAGCTGTACGTACGTGGAGACACCCCGAGAACGTGAAGGAGTTGCAGCAGTTCCTAGGCTTCACTAATTCTACAACAGGTTCGTGCCACAGTATGCGAAACTTGCAGCACCACTCACAGATCTGCTGAAAAAGAACACGCCCTACAAATGGGAACCGAAGCACCAGGAAGCCGTGGAGCAGCTGAAGCAAGCACTTACGTCCGCACCAGTACTCATCTTGCCAGATCCCAAAACGCGACTACGTCACCGAAGCTGACGCCAGTGACCAGGCAGTGGGAGCAGTCTTGATGCAAGATCAAGGAAATGGACTGCAACCAATCGTCTACCTCAGCAAGAAACTACACGGGGCAGAACCAAACTACCCGATACACGACAAAGAGGCCCTTGCCATCGTCATCGCCTTCAAAGCATGGAGATGTTATCTCAAAGGACGAAGAACAACCGTCTACATCGACCACTGCAGCCTGAAATATTTGAAGACACAACCCAACCTTTCCAGGCGGCAAGTCCGGTGGATCGACTTCCTCGAGACACACTTCCACTACGACATCGTGTAGAAGCCCGGCCACAAAAACAAAGCAGACACCCTCAGCCGGCCTGCACACGTTGCCGCTATCCAGATCGAAGGGATGAATCCACTACTCAAGGGACTCTTCACACACGGGTACGCCATCGACCCCGAAATTCCCTTGGCAGAAAAGCGACATCTGCTACAGTGGGACAGTGACATCGCGTACCGGAAAGGATCAACAAAAATCTGGGTACCCAATTACTCTCCTTTGCGCCAGTTACTACTCGAAGAATACCACGACGTCCTCTATGCCGGACACTTCGGTAGCAACAAGACGCTGACCGGTGTTGCAAAACACTACTACTAGCCCCACTTGGCAGAGGATGTTCAGAAATTTGTCACCTCGTGTGATACATGTCAGAGGATGAAGAGCAGCAAACAGAGGAAAGCGGGACTGCTACAGCCTCTTCCTGTCCCAGAACAGCCATGGCAAGTGGTTAGCCTGGACTTCATCACCGGGTTACCATCTACCACCAGCGGTCATGATGCAATCCTTGTCGTCATCGACAAGTTCTCCAAAATGGGACACTTCATCCCGACACACATGACAGCACGCACCGGGGAGACAGCACAACTATTCGTTCGATACATCATCTCACAGCATGGCATTCCAACCACACTTATCTCCGACCGAGACCCCAAGTTCACCAGCAATTTTTGGAAGGAACTCATGTCTCCGCTCGGGACCAAACTCGCCATGTCATCCGCTTACCATCCATAGACAGACGGACAGACCGAGCGCCTCAACCAGATTGTTGAGCAACTCCTCTGAGCAGCCTGCAAGGACGAGATCTCCAAATGGGACTTGCACCTGCCCGTTCTCGAGTTTGCTTACAACAACGCTACACATGCCGCTACTGGACAGACGCCGTTCTTCCTCTGCTACGGATGCCACCCACTCACACCACAGAAACCGACAACATCCGTTACAGTCCAACCTGCACATGATCTCATCACAACCATGCATCAGCTTTGGGATCAGACCCACAAGCGCCTCTTCGACATTCAGCAGCAAAAAAAGCGCCAGGCCGATCGCCATCGCAACGACCACACCATCACGGTGGGAGACCAGGTGCTTCTTGACACCCGCAACCTGGACATCAGCCACCTCCCATCTAAACTTCGACCTCGCTTCTGCGGGCCTTTTCTCGTTGACGCACAGGTCACTCCTGTTACCTTCCGCTTACGCTTGCCAGCTTCCTGGAAGATTCACAACGCCTTCCATGTCCAACTTCTGAAGCCCTATCGGGATCCAAACACGATCTTCGTCAGACGCCAACCGCCGCCGCAGCCTGTTTTTTCAGACAAAATTTAAACATATGTCTTAACGTTCAGACGAAATAAATCAGGTGGTTTTAAAAATCATATGAACCTAAAAAATCGAGTCTGATTTTCAGACCATCAGACTGATTTCGTCTGCTACAGTGGCATCAACAATTGTCCACATGTTTAGCATATTTTCACATTTTGACGAGCTGTACGCTATAAACATTAAGCCTTAATTCATGGTGGCCATACACGTAGAGAGGAGCAGTTAGAGCACTCACTCAAATCTCCTAAAACCAGAGTAGTATATTTCATGGTCCTTCAAGACGACAACATTTAATAACAGCACATCCGGACAATTTGTACCGAGGACAGGCAGCAAACTAGTTACTAGCAAAACTAGTACCTAGTCAACCGACACTTGGCCTTGATCACCACCTACACCCTCCTAGGCATGTTATCTACGAGGTTAGTGCAAACCTTTACAGGGATCTTCTCGCACTCTTCCTGGACCCACGCTTTTGCATAAGGGGGTGAGCACTAGGAAAATCGCGAAGTATTTGAACGTATGCAAGAGTACTGTGCACGATTTCATATTGAATGTTATCTCTAAGACTAGCCATGCTGAGGTGTGGCCAAAGATGCCATTAGTCGATTGGTCTCGTCTTATCATGGATCGTCTTCATCGCACCGTTGTAGGTAAAAATTACGAGCAGAGTGGCGAAATTTGCGTATCTGCCACGAAACTTAGGGTAACATAGCACGGTTGACAGTGCATCCTTGCACTATTAGAATCATGCTAGGATCCGTATGTCTCTGAGCGGTGCAGCAGTCGAAGTAGTCGTGACTGGTGGGGAAAAATATCCGGGTTGAGATCTGGTGAGGAAAAGGGTCACTCCAGCGTAACATACTCGTGTTCTCTAAGCCATTCTAAGCCATGTGTCTCGCCTAGGCTTGGAATGGCTTGGAGAGCATGAGTTTATAGCACTGGAGTGACCCTCTTCCCCACCAGTCACGACTACTTCGACTGCTGCACCGCTCAGAGACCTATGGATCCTAGCGTGATTCTAATAGTGCAAGGATGCACTGTCAACCGTGCTATGTTACCCTAAGTTTCGTGGCAGATACGCAAATTTTCGCCACTCTGCTCGTAATTTTTACCTACAACGGTACGATGAAGACGATCCGTGATAAGACGAGACCAATCGACTAATGGCATCTTTGGCCACACCTCAGCATGGCTAGTCTTAGAGATAACATTCAATATGAAATCGTGCACAGTACTCTTGCATACGTTCAAATACTTCGCGATTTTCCTAGTGCTCACCCCCTTATGCAAAAGCGTGGGTCCAGGAAGAGTGCAAGAAGATCCCTGTAAAGGTTTGCACTAACCTCGTAGATAACATGCTTAGGAGGGTGTAGGTGGTGATCAAGGCCAAGTGTCGGTTGACTAGGTACTAGTTTTGCTAGTAACTAGTTTGCTGCATGTCCCCGGTACAAATTGACCGGATGTGCTGTTATTAAATGTTGTCATCTTGAAGGACCATGAAATAAACTACTCTGGTTTTAGGAGATTTGAGTGAGTGCTCTAACTGCTCCTCTCTACGTGTATGGCCACCATGAATTAAGGCTTAATGTTTATAGCGTACAGCTCGTCAAAATGTGTTCACATGCTAAACATGTGGACAATTGTTTCCGCCACTGTATCTGGGGCCCTGCTCCTGAGTGGTCGACGACCAGTTGCGAACGCAATATGTCACAAACCTAAACAAATCTCACTGTTGCGATCCACCTACTCACGGGCTGACGCGGAAATACCACGCGCACCAATCGACACACGCCATTTGCGATGGCAAATTTTTCTGGAGTTCCGCTACGTACTCCTCCATGTCGATATGTGCTGTAGTTTTAAAATGGTGGTGGTTTTGATCGCTGTTTTACGATTTTGTTTTATGTTTCCAACTTCACATAGTTTCGAGTCTGTCTATAGTAGAATCATTTGACGGCTTGGAATCAAATCGTGTATTGTTCTAATGGAAACGCATCAATTAGAGTGCGCACCTGAAACCCAGAGTGGACACGCCATGCGAACACCTCGCGTCATGCCTACGTGGACCCTGTCGCAGCTAACGACAGCGTCCCCACCCATGCCAGCTGCGCATACGACAGCGTCCCCGCCCATGACAGCTGCGCATACGACAGCACTCCTACTTTCTTGGGAACGCTACAAGCAAATATGCCGGGGCGTACCGCCCTATTCGCTAAGTGCCTCATTCCAAAGTTCTTGGAGTTTGCACTACAAAAATACGACCTGTACCATTCTAGACACATTTTTTTTGCCCGACTCACTGCACGGGAAAAGCTTTGTACAGTTTGCCCCCCACCCCCAAAGTCGTCACGGTTTGCGCACTGTTGATTACAAGTTGGGTTCCTTTTGTGTCGCGAGCGGCCTTTTTTATTCGCTGAGAAGTATTTTTCGCCAGAGGAGCTTTGCGAAACAATTACAGCGCCCAACCAGCACCCCTTACCACACCTCGCAATTTTCGAGAACCCCCGATGTTGGAAATACCTCGAGAACTTAAGCGTTTCTAATGTGTAACACTACACTTGAGGAAAGTCGAAACGAGTACGCAAGTCAACGGAGGTTACACGAAGAGGTTGGACGAAAGAATACGAAAGGGTTCAAATACGAAAGGAATTCAAAGGGTCGCAACCGGAGGTTGCGATTGACCGTTGCGACTGCAAGGGTGGTAACCGAGCCGACAATCGAGTCGCTGTGCGACTCGATAACTGTTCCCTCAACTGTATTCTGCAACAGCTTCATCTCTTTCTTTCTATATATTGCTGTATACTTGTTTCTTTTAATCAATCACTTGCTCTCACATACTAGTGCAAGGGTTCAACTACTCAACACTTCCGCTGCACCACTCAAGCATTTCATACAAGTGGGACTTAGCCTCTGAAAAGATCCTAGGGCTCTTCTCAGCCCAACATGGTATGAGAGCTGGTCAGAGACCAAACTCCCGTCAACAACATCCTATCTACAGTCAGCATATCAAAAGCTTCATCGATTACAAGACATGGACAACAAGGGCAAGAGTTCTTCTACGGGCTCACCCAGCGCCCAAGCCACTCAATCCGGCACTTATGGACTTCACACCTCTGGACTACAAACCGAGACCGGCACTGCTCAAGAAACAACAAGAAGAGTACCAGAAATAGTGACCCCTTCACCCTCTTCAGGTGTGGACCCGAACCTTATGGAAAGGTTCTTCAGCTTCATGTCGCACTTTGACCAGCAGCAACTGGCAAGGACACCTGCGCATTCAACACAGAGCAATGGAGGAAATATGGGGTTAGCACCAATGAGCCTCGACAACTCATAATTCGGGCGGCACAACCAGGCGCCTACCTTTGTGCCTTATCACTCTTCACCAGGGACGTTCGAGTTCATGCCGCTTCATGCTCAACCGACAGCAGCTGCATCACAACAAACACCAAACGAGATATTGAGTCTCCAGGCATAGTTTTCACATGTGGTCAAACTGCAGACATCTTCATTGTTCAACGGGCACGACTTCTTTACCTGGAGCTTTGAGTTCGAGCTGCTGATGGAGGCCGCGGACCTCTTGGGATACTTCAACGGGTCCCTGCCATTTCCAAGCAATGGCACTGCAAAGGAGCAGGATATCTTCACGTATCAGTTGCTACTGGCATACACAGTCCTCCTGAGAAACCTGTCACCACAAGAGCAACAGAGCATCAGAACGTATGGGAGCTACGGAAACTTCGCGGAGCTCGCCTGGGATCATCTAAAATGTCTCTATCAAACAAACGACAGCGTGACACAAAGCAGACTCATGCAGCAGTTGACAACAAGACAAATGAAGACCAGGGAAAAGGCGATGCAGTATATGAGCCGCTGCCAGACACTCCGCGACCGCCTGCTTCGGTGTGGAGGTACAATCACTGAGGAAAGCTTCGTGACACTTGTTCTCGCCGGACTCGGACCAGAATGGAGAACCACCCGCTCGCTTCTTCGCGCCCACAGACGAATTTCCGAAATGCACCTCTGCGCCGAGCTTCATGCAGGAGATGGACCTGTTTGAAGAAAGACAACCACGAAGCAAGCAGCAACCGTTAGTCTTCTACACTCAAAGAAGAAACGACAACAACCACAATCGACGCGACAAGCAAAACCGACATGACACCAGAGGTCTCACCATCGTGCCGCCGTTCTGCCACAACTGTCAAACATCTGGACACTCCAAGGTCAACTGCACACGCCCTCGAGTTTATCGTCCAGCAGATCCGCAAGTCGCCTCCACTCAAGAGAATCTGCCACGTTCCTCTACACCTGCACAAGGCGCACCGAATATCATTAATTGCATGGTACGCATCAACAACTGCACACCCGGGTCACCACCCACTTACGCTCCAGACGAAGAAGAACTATCGCCGCCGCGCTCACAAGGTCTTCAGGTCAACCCCACGTATACTGCAGTCGCCAACGCCGAACCCACCGGGCAAAACACCTGGTTCCTGGACAGTTGCTGCGGACAACACATGTGTTCCTCAGGGCGCTTCGTGCAACGAGAACGACGCCTCAACCGCAACGTCATCATCACCGTCGCCAACAATGAAAACCTGAAGACAAACAGACAAGGAGTCGTTAAGCTTCAGTCAATGGAGACAAACGTCATACTGCAACTCAACAAAGTCCTCATCGTCGACAATCTGGGATACAATTTACTAAGCGCCAGCCAGTTAATGGCGAAAGGAATTCACCTGGAATGCGACTCGGACGCCAATGAGTTTCTTCTTTATCACGGGAAGGGCGGCCTCTTCATCGGTCGCGCTCTACTGAAGTCGGGCGTCTTCGTGCAGGACTTCGTCCCCGACCGCGGTACTGCTGACAACGACGGCATCGTGTCGTTCGCTGCCTGGACGCACCCGCCCGATATTGACACCGACTTTAGTCCAGGCATGTTCTGGTACTCCAACACCATCCCTGCAGCAGAGAGAACACGAGCATTAGCAGTCATTCGACAAGAACGACAAGTACCAGCAAGTATCCCTTCACGGACATCACCTGTAGTAGCAGCAGCAGGACCCAGCCGTGCGCCATCACGAGCAATCCGAGGACCACCAACCGAAGCAGATCAGCTCATGCCCATCACCCGAGGAGTCTGCCACAGTCTCGCTACGGTCGTCGCGTTCTTCTCCAACGCCGACCTGTACTAGCGTTCTCCGGGCCATCGCGCTCCCGATGACATCTGGCATCAACGACTTGGGCACCTTGCAAACAGCACCATTTTCAAACCATCCAAGCCAGAGTATTAGAAAAAGACGCTTTCCTAACGATGAGCGGCCAGGAGCTTCGACGACCCCGCGCACGATGCTTCACGTGCCCAGAAGCTGATCTTCCCCATCAACCTTTCCCGTCGCACCACAATCCAAGCGCACCTGCATACGCACCGATGGAAAAAGTTTACATCGATATTTTGAACATGCCTCGAGATGACAGTGAAACCGAGTACAACTACGTCATCACGTTCATCGACCCAACCACACGATACGTCTGACACTTCAACCTCAAGACTCGTGACCAAGCGTTCGAAGCCTTCATGACGTGGCTCCCCATCGCTGAACGAGAATCGGGCTACCAACTCAAGAGTTTCCAGTCAAACAGGGCACTGGAGTATCAGTCACAAACGTTCAAAAGCTACTTGGCAGAGAGAGGCATCAAACGCCTGGTGTCCCTGCCCTACGCCCACTAGCAGCAGGGGGTCGCAGAGAGGATGAACCTCACCTTGCAGACGACGATGCGGAAGCTGCTCCTGGGGATGAGACTGCCCAACACCCTTTGGCTTGACGCGATGACGCATGCAGTCCACCTCCACAACTTGCTGTCCTCGTCATCACTTCCCAACAGCGCTTCACCACACCTGCTGTGGACAAGAAAACTGGGCAGCACAAAATTACATCGAGTCTTCGGCTGCATGGTACAGTACAGACCCCACACAGCCCGAGCAGGACGATTTTCTCAACGAGCACGGTGGGGACTACACCTCGGCATCACAAAACATTTTTTTGCGTGGAAACTTCTCAACATCCAGGACAAAACCACCGTGCCCTCACGTGATGTGATTTTCTACGAGAGACTGACGCTGCAGCATTACCTGGACAACGTCGCCAACACCGCAGACCCCACCGATGGCTTCGAGGGCCATCGGTCCTTTGCCGACCGTGCTGCCGAAGCTGACGCAGCAGAAGAAGACGCACCTGCAGCCTCAGAAGCTGCCGGACCACTCCCTTACTGCTTCGTGTCCATTCCACTTGACGACGACAACCCTCTCGATAGTAACAACCTGGACACCTTCTACCACTTCGCTGACCAGGGCTACACTACATCTCAAACGATTGACACAAATGTCTCTGAATGCATCGGACCGAATTTCTTACCTGATCCTGAAGATGGCAACGAAGCAGCTTATCCCGAGAATGAAAATTCCCCTCGACACACACCCACGGGCCTGCAGATACTTGGACTATGGGTCGCCGTCCAAAGCCCGCCGCCGCCGTCACTGCGCGAGCCAACGACTCTATTGCAGGCTCTGGGGGGGGAACACAAGGCGAAATGGAAGGAAGCAATGGAAAAGGAACTGAAGGCCCTGCAAGACCAAAACACATGGAAACTAGTCCCTGCAACAAAGACCAACGGGCGGAATGTGCTCTCAGGGAAGTGGGTGTACCGAATCAAGACTAACGCGGATGGCTCCATCGACCGCTTCAAAGCTCGCTGGGTCGTACGTGGATTCGATCAGCGATACGGAACCGACTACATGGAGACATTCGCCCCAGTCTCCCGACATACCTCCCTGCGCATTCTACTCGCCGTCGAGGCAGGTTGACATCGCCAACGCCTTCTTGTACGCACCTGTGGACACTGAGATTGTCGTTGAGCAGCCCCACGGTTTCATCGACGATCCCACAAAAGTGTGCCAGCTGATAAAATCCCTCTACGGAATCAAACAAGCCCCACGGCTCTGGCAGCAGCACCTTCATGGCCGCCTCGTCAGAATTGGCTTCCTGCAGCTGCCGCACGACCAAGGGATGTATCGACTGCAGAAGGGGTGCGATTTCTTCCTACTCATCGTCTACGTCGATGACCTGCTCTACGTCGGCTCCACTACCAACGTCGTCACCTGGTTCGAAGGGGAGCTGAAGAGTGACTTAACACTCACGGTTTTAGACACCGTCACCTAGTATCTAGGGCTGAACGTCGTCGAAGACGATTCGGCGTTCTACCTACACGCCGAAAAATACGCAGGCGTTGTCGCGAAGAAATTTGGACTAACGCCGATCGCAGCCGCAACTCCCTATCGCTACGGGAACGACAACAGCGACACTCCCGCGAAGCTCCCCACCAAGCAAATCCAGGAATACCAACAGAAACTCTGCTGCCTCCTGTTCGCAGCAGCAACCTACCGACCGGATCTGTTCTACAACGCTAGCCAACTAGCAACATACCTGAAGCAGCCGGAGCAAGAGCATCTCGAGGAGCTGAATCGGGCGCTGCTCTACTTCGTCTCTACGCTGACAGTCGGACTCAACTACAGCAAAGTAACACCAACGTCCGTACAACTATTCGGCTATGTCGACGCCGACCACGCGGGAGACAAGGAAAATCAGCGTTCCAGAACAGGCTACATCTACCAACTAGAGCCTATCGGGACTATTTCCTGGCAATCGAGCAAGCAGGAATAAATCGCGCTATCCTCGGCTAAAGCAGAATGCATCGCTCTCTGCTCTGCGACCAAAGAGGGACTTTACCTGCGGGAGCTACTCGAGGAAGCGAGAATTGCGACCATGCCCACCTTCTCGTTATTCTGCAACAACCAATCCGCGATTAAAACCGCGAACAAAAACGGGTTCGCCAATCGAACCAAGCACATCGCCCTGCAGTATTTCTTCATCAAGGATGAGATCGCGAAGGGGAGACTTCAACTCAGTTACTGCCCCACGACAGAAATGGCTGCAGATTATCTGACGAAGAAACGGGCGAAGGCAAAGTTCGACTACTGCATGCTGCTGACTAGGCATATAAACGTCACCGAATCTGGACACGTCAGCACTCCAGAAACGAAGGGGAGTGTTGGAAATACCTCGAGAACTTAAGCGTTTTTTAAGTGTAACACTACACTTGAGGGAAATCCTATTGGGTACGCGAGTCAACGGAGGTTACACAAAGAGGTTGGACAAAAGAATACGAAAGGGCGAAGGAATTCGAAGGGTCACAACCGGAGGTTGCGATTGACCGTTGTGACTGCAAGGGTGGTAACCGAGCCGACAATCGAGTCACTGTGCGACTCGATAACTGTTCCCTCAACTTTATTCTACAACAGCTTCATCTCTTACTTTCTATATATTGCTGTATGCTTGTTTCTTTTAATCAATCATTTGCTCTCACATACCGTAATCCCCCGTATATAAGACCCGCCGAAATAGTCAGCCCACGGGTGGCTTATGCTGGGGATAGCTTATGATATGACGCATTTTTTAGAGTACCCGCTTTTCCGGGTTTGCATTTTACATAACACCCTGCACGTTTTTCTTGCCTTTAAATAGTATTTTGTCCTTCATTACGAAGGTTCGCTCAGCTGCAAAAAAAACGAACACTATTAAAATCGCGTCAGCTGCCATTCGCAGCGCAAAGACGGGCAGAAGAATCAATACAAGTGGCAACATGAAATCGAAAGACAAAAAGTGTCGAGAGGATCTCGACCGTCCATCTTGCTGTTGAACCACCTCGATCGTGTCAGCAATGGTCGTGACTCTGTTCACAGCACTCATACGAGATTGGTCAATGACACCTGGCACTGCTGCAGCATCAATCTCCCACCGTTTTCAAAGGCACCAAACTGACTCTGTCAGGGTATGCAATCTCTGTAGCAGATTCCTCGTTAGCAGATGCTCGCTAAAGTTCTGGCCTCAGAGTGCGTGTTACAACCCAAATTCATTTTGCATTTTACATAAGACATGGGTGTTTTATTTTTCCAACCTACTGTTAACACCCATACGTTTTTTTAATGAAATTTTGACAATACCCTAGGGTGTTATATGTCAAATATATGTATAACTTATATTTGTATAGACTGTATAGGGTCACCTCTTAGAGGGTACAACACTCTTAGGTATATACCCTTGTTCTCTCCCTCTATCCTAAACATTCAGTTTTCTTCTCGACATGGTATCACCCGTAGGTTCGACCCCCCCCCACCTACCGCTTCCGCCCGTTCCTCCTAGGCCCCGTCGCGCTTTCACCTAGGCCCCGTCGCGCCGCCCCCACCTAGGCCCCGTAGCGCCCCTCCTGGGCCCCTATCGCGCCTCCTAGCCCGTCGCGCCCCTCCTGGGCCCCTGCCGCGCCTCCTAGCCCGTCGCGCCCCTCCTGGGCCCCACTCGCGCCTCCTAGCCCGTCGCGCCCCTCCTGGGCCCCTGTCGCGCCTCCTAGCCCGTCGCGCCCCTCCTGGGCCCCTGCAGCGCCTCCTAGCCCGTCGCGCCCCTCCTGGGCCCCTATCGCGCCTCCTAGCCCGTCGCGCCCCTCCTGGGCCCCACTCGCGCCTCCTAGCCCGTTGCGCCCCTCCTGGGCCCCTGTCGCGCCTCCTAGCCCGTCGCGCCCCTCCAGGGCCCCTATCGCGCCTCCTAGCTCGTCGCGCCCCTCCTGGGCTCCACTCGCGCCTCCTAGCCCGTTGCGCCCCTCCTGGGCCCCTGTCGCGCCTCCTAGCCCGTCGCGCCCCTCCTGGGCCCCTGGCGCGCCACCTAGCCCGTCACGCCCCTCCTGGGCCCCTCTCGTGCCTCCTAGCCCGTCGCGCCCCTCCTGGGCCCCTTGTGCCTCCTAGCACCCGCCGCGCCTGCCTGGCCCCGCCGCGCCTGCCTGGCCCCGTCACGCCTGCCTGGCCCCGCCGCGCCTGCTTGGCCTTGCCGTGCCTCCTGGCCCCGCCGCCCCTGACTGGCCCGCCGCACCTGCCAGGCCATCACGCTAGAGACACGCTATCGCACTGCCAGCACTGCTGCCCAGCTCACTGCGCTCCCCCCCCCCCCTTTCTGCATGACGCTCTATTTTATCGCCATGCGCCTGCCAGACCGCCTCGCTAGTGCTCGCGATCACTTCCTTAGCCTGCACCCGGCTGACCTCACTCTCACTGCCTTTGTCGACACCCTCACCGAGATCGAGACTCGCCAGCGCACTATCGCTCAGTCGAGCGGTGCGCCGGCAGTCTCTATCTTTCACGGCTGTGCCCCCTCCCAGTGCACGTTCACTGACGTTTCGGCTGCGGTCGCCACGGCGACCCCTCTCACCGAGACGGCTGCTGCGGTCCACCCGCAGCAGCGCTCGCGCCACGGTGGCCGTGGTCGCCAGGGTGGTAGGGGTGGTGGTGCAGGTAGTGGTGCTGGTGGTCGTGAGAGTAGTCCATCTGGAGGGACTAGCCCTGGTGGTCAGGAGCAGCAGCCCCAGCTGCAGCAGGAGCAGCCCGCGCCGCAGCCGCCGTCCCAGCAGCAGCCGCCGTCCCAGCCGCAGCCCCCGCAGCAGTGGGCTCGCCTCCCGCCTGGTTGACCCGGCTCCTCAGGGGGTGGTGGCAGTGGTGGCGGCCCGCGCAGCTTGGCGTCTACCAGCGGCTCCGGTGCTGTCACCTGTCAGTACCAGCTTCAGACCGGGCCCCTTCGCGGCACTCAGTGCCGCCGCCCGCACCCGACTGCCCGCTGTTTCCGCCGCCTCGACGATCTGTTTCGTCGTCGCGTTGTCCTGGCCCCGGACCTCCCCGACTGGCACAACCTGCTCCGCCAGGGTGTGCCGATCTTTGAGTTAGACATGGATCAGATAGGTGCTGCTTTGCATGCCATGTATTCTGACGCTGCTAGTGTTGCTGGATCTTATTATCCTGTGTTCTCTAGTTTAGGTGTTGCACCGTTGTGTAGCCTAGCCTCCCCTGCTGCGTCAGGCGTAGGATTGCCTAGTTTGTCTAGCCTCGTCTCTGCGCCGGCTCCGTTCCCCGCCCCTGCCACTGCTGCGCTGTCCTTCACTCTCGACTCCGGTGCTTCTGCCTGCTTCTTCCGCGACCGTTCCGCACTTACTCCGCTTGCTACGCCAGCTGTCGTCTCTCTCGCCGACCCCTCTGCGGGTCCTGTCGTCGCTCGCAGTTCTACGTCCCTTCCCTGTCCAGCACTTCCCTCAGGCTCCCTTACAGGCCTCCAAATTCCCTCATTCTCGAGGAACCTGTTTGGTGTCGGCTGTCTCCAGGACCTCGGCGTCACCACCATGTTCCCCGGGCACGAGCGGTTCGCTGTCTGTTCTGAGGCTGTCTCAGGTTCCCCCCTTGCGACGTTCCCCAGGGACCCGGTGTCCGGTCTGTTTACCCTTGACACCGCTTCCCCTCCGGTTGGTGCGTCCTCCCAGGTTGCTGCAGCTTGCTCGTGTCGTTCCCTCACTCACCCGTCCCTTCTCTGGCACCACCGCTTAGGTCACCCTGCTCTCCCTCGTCTGCGTCACATGTCCCAGCACGGCCTTGTCTTAGGTCTCCCTGTGTCGCTCCCCGCCCTTCCTCCCTCGACTGCGCCACCGTGCACGCCTTGCGTCGAGGGCCGGCTCCGCCGTGCCCCTCACTCCTCCTCGCTGTGCCCGGCTACTGTCCCCCTTCAGACCCTGCACCTGGACGTTTGGGGCCCCGCCCCCGTCCCCGGACCGCGCGGTGAGTGCTACTTCCTTGTGCTCGTCGACGACAACACGCGCTACACCACGGTGTTTCCCCTAGAGCGGAAGGCCGACGTGCCCGCCGTTCTTCTCCCGTGGGTTGTGGCTGCACGTCTTCACCGCGGTCTCCCCGTGTTGTGTCTCCACCCCGACCGTGGCGGCGAGTTCGCATCTAGTCGGCTTGGACAGTTCTGTCGTGCGGAGGGCATCACCCAGTCGTACACCTTGCCGGACTCGCCACAGCAGAATGGGGTTGCTGAGCGCCGCATCGGCTTGGTCATGGAGGTCGCCCGCACCTCCATCATCCATGCCGATGCCCCCCATTTTCTGTGGCCGTTCGCTGTTCGCTACGCTGCTCACCAGCTTAACCTGTGGCCACGCTCCCAGCGGCCGCAGGTTTCGCCGACCCTCCTTTGGACCGGGTCCCCCGGTGACGCGTCTGCGTTCCACGTCTGGGGCTGCCTTGCTCACGTTCGTGCCTCTGGCACGGACAAGCTCACTGCCCGCACTGTCCCCTGTGTCTTCCTCGGTTTCCCCCTGGACTCGTCTGACTGGCTTTTCTATCACCCGCCGTCTCACCGCTTCCTCCACTCTCGTGACGTTACCTTTGACGAGTCCGTCTCCTTTTACCGCCGCTTCCCTCACCGAGGTCTCCCAGTTGCCCCCCCCCTGTTCCTTGCTCCCTCTCCCCCGGTAGCCCCTGCCCCTCTCCCGCCTCGTCCTGCCCCGTCTAGTGTCTCTCACGTCACTCCCCTCCCGTCGGTTGTCCCCGTTGAGGAGTCTGCTGACTCTGGTGGTACCCCCGGTCTATCCTTGCCGCGTCCCCCTTCCCCGGTGCCTCCGCCCCCACTGTCGCAGTCGCCGACCCCGCTGCAGCCGCCGTCGCCGTCGCCGCCGCAGCCGTCGCCGCTGTCGCCGCCGCCGCAGCCGTCGCCGCCGCAGTCGTCGCCGCCACTGCCGCCACCGCTCTTGGCCCCTGGGGGTGCTGGTGTGGAGGAGGGTGTTCGTCCTGCGGCTTCTGGGGGTGCCGCTGGTGTTGGTTCTGGGGGTGCTGCTATTGAGTGTTCTGCCGACGGTCGATCTGCCTCTGCTGGTCCGAGAGTTCCGGTCCAGCCGTCGTCGCCGCCGCAGCAGCCGTCGCCGCCGGTCTCGTCCTCCTCTCCTCCCGTCCCCTCCTCCCTCGTCCCTTGCTGTTGCACCTCCTCCGTTCTCTGACTACCTCCGTGCTGCTCGTCCCCTTGTCCCTCGGGTCCTTGCCTCTCTTGTTACCGACCCTGCTGTTCCTGTCTGGCGCCTTGACGCGCTTGTCGCTGCTGTCGCTGACTTCGCCTCTACCCGCCGCCTTGACTACGCTACCGCTCTGGTCTCTGATCCTGCCCGTCCTCCGTCCGTCGGGGGTGCTCCTGCCCTTGGCAGTGACGTCCTAGAGGACAGGCAGTACGAGCTGGCTTTCCTGTCCGAGGCTGCTCCCCATCTCTGCTCCATGCTTTTAGTCCCTGAGGGTGACCCAGACGCCTTCGACATCCCGACCCCTCGCACCTACGCTGAGGCCACCTCGGGACCTTGGGCCTCTCAATGGATAGCTGCCATGGAGCAAGAGATGGCATCTTGGAGGTCCACTGGCACTTACGTCGACGCAGTTCCCCGCCTGGGGTGAACGTAGTCGATGGTCGGTGGCTCTTCAAGATGAAGCGCCCCCCTGGAGAGCCACCTGTCTTCAAGGCGCGCTACGTGGCCAGAGGTTTCAGTCAGCGCGAGGGGGTTGACTTCTTCCAGACCTTCGCCCCGACCCCGAAGATGACCACTCTTCGGGCACTGCTACACGTAGCAGCACAACGTGACTACGAGCTTCACTCCCTCGACTTCTCTACTGCCTTTCTTCAGGGCAGCCTACACGAGCAGGTCTACATGCGCCGACCACAGGGCTTCACTGGTACCAGTGGCTCCCCGCGAGTGGCACGACACGCTACGTGCCACGACACGCTACGTGCCACGTTAGCAGACCTGCAGTTCTTTCCATCCTCTGCTGACCCCTCACTGTTTGTGCGTTCCGGCCAGACTCCGTTCTACATCCTTGTCTACGTAGACGACCTGGTCTTCGCTACTCCTGACAGGGACACACTGGCCTCTGTGAAGACTGAGCTGCTGAAGAGACACACCTGCACTGATCTTGGAGAACTGCGTCGCTATCTTGGCCTGCAGATCTCTAGGGACAGAGCAGCACGCACCATCACTCTGACCCAGTCACACTTGGTGCGTCAGGTCCTTCAGAGGTTCGGTCTTCAGTTCTCCTCTGCACAGCCCACACCTCTACCTGTAGACCACGGGCTTTCCGCTCCTGTTCCTGAGGAGTCAGTAGAGCCCAGCGGCCCCTACGCAGAGCTGGTGGGTTGCCTCATGTACCTGATGATCTGCACTCGCCCAGATCTCGCATACCCGCTCGCTTTGTGGCCACTGGCAGACACCGACCACAGCACTGGTCGGCAGCTAAGAGGGTTTTGCGATATCTAGCAAGTACATCAGGCATGGGGTTAGTGTTAGGAGGACGCAGGCCAGTGGTCCTCACTGGGCACACAGACGCTTCTTGGGCAGACGACTCTGAGACGCTCAGGTCGTCGCAGGGCTACTGTTTTAGCCTTGGTTCGAGTGCTATCTCTTGGAGATCCACTCGCTCGTCGTCTGTTGCTCAGTCGAGCTGTGAGGCTGAGATCTACGTTGGTGCCATGGCGGCACAGGAGTTCCGCTGGCTGACCTTCTTGCTCACAGACTTAGGTGAGCGGCCTAGCTCTGCCCCGGTCCTGTACGCTGACAACAGGGCCATGATACTCCTGTGTCAGGAGCCTCGACTTGAGGGCAGAGCGAAGCACATTCACTTGCGGTACTTCCTCATGCGCGAGCTACAGCAGCGTCGCCAGGCCCGCGTAGTTCACTTGGCCTCTGGTGCCAACACAGCTGATATCTTTACCAAGGCGTTTGCGCCTAAAGATCATCAGCGGCACTGTGTACAGCTCGGTCTAGTTCCTGTAGCCTCTCACTTGCTAGGACCTTGACTTTGTACTGTCCTATATATATATATATCTATATATGTACTCAGACTGGACTTGTGTCCTTTCCCAGTGGCTGGACTAGTAGTGCCGCCCTGAGCTGCTTGTTCAGGATTTGCCCCTATGCAGTCTAGGGGGTGTGTCAAATATATGTATAACACATATTTGTATAGACTGTATAAGGTCACCTCTTAGAGGGTACAACACTCTTAGGTATATACCCTTGTTCTCTCCCTCTATCCTGAACATTCAATTTTCTTCTCGACATTATATACGGGGGAATACGGTACTAGTGCAAGGGTTCAACTACTCAACACGTCCGCTACACCACGCAAGCATTTCATACAAGTGGGACTTAGCCTCTGAAAAGATCCTAGGGCTCTTCTCAGCCCAACACCCGATACCAAAACCTTTGGGTTTGGTTTTTTGCTTCTTGAGACCCTCGCTTTAACAGTTCTTCCCTCCAATTACCAGTTTCCATCCGTTTCCATGAGCAAATGTGTAGGGAATTACAATTCCTTACTGCACTGAATTACAGCGCGTATACCCGAGGACCTCGACCCCGCAGGTTCGGCCTCGATTGTCAGCCCAAACCTTCCCGAGTCGCGTTCCGACACCCTCACCATCCTTCCAAGCCACCTCACCTCACGTCCCCAGGTTCTCGCCCTAACACGTACGAGCCCTACTTTAGCCAGTTCGTTCGTCACTTGCTGAGCAATCATTATTCATAGGTTGTATTTCCATGACTCAGTCGATTGCCCCATTCCCACTCATAACAAAATGTCTTCAAAGTTGTGCATGCAAGGATACCGCCAGGGCGTGTCCAGCACGTTCGTTTAATATTCACATTGCATATCAGGTACGAACTTTTGACCTGGTAACCTGAAATTTCGTTTCCCTTCGGACACGCACGATAAATTGACGGCTTTGGCAGACACCCTCCAAACGTGCCCACAGACGTGGGCCGCACGTTTCCGAACCGAATGAAAATCGTGCCCAATTTATATACATGGCAGAAATGTCCAAATCCTGGCTGGCGAAAAATAGAACGCCTTGTCAGAAACTAGCTTAGCTAGGAAGCCATAGAATGGCACAAGGTTTAGCTAGGAGCTAGGAGGAGCCATGAGAATGGCGAGAGGTTTTAGGTGCTAGGAAAGTTGAGAAGAGAAAAGGGGTTGGATTAGAAGAGAGGGGAGTACAAGGAGGGGTTTGTACCCCCTACAGAAAGGTTCAGTAACAACCTACCAAGCCTATATTAAATTATAACTTATATAATTTGAACACACCCCCTAGGCTTGGTAGTCACATGCCCACACACACCCACACCCCCTAACCTAGCACCCCCATTCCAGCCACAGTGACAGCGACTCTAGGTCGGTCGACCCCACGGCGCGTGAGGCGGCGACGTCGACCGCAGGGGCTGCGGCGGCGACGGCGGCAGCGGCGGCAGTGTCGACAGCGGCGGCGGCGGCGGCGTGCGGCTGCGTGGCCCCGACGCAAGCGGCGACAGCGGCGGCGGCGGCGGCTTCGACAACAGCGGCAGCGGCGGCGGCACCCGCACCTCTCGGTGACGTGGCCAGGCCCCGCGACGGTGGGACGGCCGGCGGGAGTCAGCCGTCGTCTGCGGAATGGAAGAGGGCACAAGGGAAGGAGGGGGGTGGGGGGGGGGGGGGGCGCCACAGGCTGACATGCGGGCGGCCGGTCTAGCGGCGCCACAAGCGTCACGCGGCCGGCTGCAGCCCGACGACGCCGTCATGGAGCGGCGTCGATGCCGCAGCGGGGCGTCGACGTTGCGACGGCAGCACGACGTCGCCGTTACGCCGACCGCGCGCTGTCGCGTAGACGCCGCGGCAGCGTGACGGCGCCGTCACGTCGCGACAGCATCTTGACGCGACGGCGGAGCTGCGGCACGACGGCGCGGCCACAGCAGCTGGACGCGGGCGCCATGGACGTCGACGGCGGCGCCGCGGCACGACGACGCGGCCACAGCAGCTTGACGCGGCCGCCATGGCAGCGCGAGATAGAGAGAGAAACGAGCACGCAGCGGAAACGCGAGGAGCAGGCCCACGCGGAACGAACTGCTCTGATACCATGTCAGAAACTAGCTTAGCTAGGAAGCCATAGAATGGCACAAGGTTTAGCTAGGAGCTAGGAGGAGCCATGAGAATGGCGAGAGGTTTTAGGTGCTAGGAAAGTTGAGAAGAGAAAAGGGGTTGGATTAGAAGAGAGGGGAGTACAAGGAGGGGTTTGTACCCCCTACAGAAAGGTTCAGTAACAACCTACCAAGCCTATATTAAATTATAACTTATATAATTTGAACACGCCTATATTCGTGACGCTTGCGAAGCACGGCGAAAAAACCGGAACTTGAATTGGAATTCGTCCTGTGTTTGTGTTTTTTCCTCTGGCATGGGGGAAATTGAGCCCTCCGTTTTTCCCCCCCTGGGTGGAGTCGCAGCTCATAATGCGTGTTCGCGAAAGCGGACGAGCCTCTTTCCCGGGGCGAAACTCGGTTACCCTGCTGTTTTCGCGTGTTAGTCTGTTATGTGCACACTGCGCACCCGCTCATTTGTCGAGACACGGGCAGGGCTCATGTCCGCGCGTTTTGCTGTTGAGACTGTAGGTGTACCTCAACACATTTACACTTAGGGGAATCAATATTTCGGCGTGTTTAAAGAACGTCAAAAACTCGTGTTGGGGCAAAATGAACGCGCTGGACACGCCCTCATTAGCCACCACCCACCAGCGATCACCAGGAGACATCTCCCTGCAACCCAAGGTACAAATGAGCAGGGCACAAACAGGCAATGACCCCCCTAATTGTCAACGAACTTAATCCGGCTGTTTTGAGGTTTGAAGACCTCGATATCGTTGAGAATGTCAGCTGAGAGCCATCTCCACTTGGGCTGGGGGATTCTCCCCACGCAGAGGAATGTACACGGTGGCTGGTTCGCATCCACGTCTGGTGAGTCACACCTGGGAAGCCAAACGGATGGCGCTGGCTTGGAGCGGATGGAATTATTTTCCACGTCATTTTGGGTCGGGTGAACGCTGCAGTTGAAAACAGCAGGGCGGGTGATGCTGGCAGGAGACTCCAAGGCGCTGGTGGCATACTTGGCTAGGAGTATCGCCCAGTAGAGGCGGCGTCCCTCCCACGTGCACACATCGCTCGCAAGCCGATTGGCCTGTTTCACAATCCGTTGAGCCGCCTTGTCATGATCCCGAGCCCACTCAATCTGGTGGTATAAATTGGAGAAGTAACGGTGTGTGGGGACGAAATGCCTGTTGGGACACAGCAGCGGGTCAAAGAACTGTGTGTATTCGCTTGATTGCTTGATTAGCATCTGGTCGCTCGACAGAATCCCGCACACGCGCCCGCTGCCGGTTCCGCCATCCACATCGAGCTCGTACTTGTAGCCCTGCAGCTGAGAAGGGCCGAGACGGTCACCCATCTCAATCCCATCCGCATGCAGGCTCTTCAAGAATTGTGGCTCCACTCCGGGGTTTGCAAAACTTGGGACTACCTTAGCGTCCAGTAGATCCGGCCTCACGTCAGACATCCGGTGCACGCGGAAGCGCGGGCTGGCCCGCCACTGCCTGTCATAGTTGACGTGAAAGTTGGTCATCCCCCCGCGAAACACGGCACGACTCTGTTTCTGCGCCCAAGGCACAGAATCTTCCACGCCGCTCCTGAAATATGTCTCGCTTAAGTCCACAGGGTCAGGATACAGAATGTCGATGCTCCCGGGAGCGCCATGCGGGCTGAAAATGGGAAGGCCGGCGCGATGCTGTGCGGCAGAGGAAGCCTTGCTGATGTGCAGGTCGCAGGTGCTGAGGTAGAACTCGGCGTTGAGGGAGTGCAGCTTGTAGAGGGTGATGGCTTCCTTGATCATGAGGAGGGAGAAGATGAAGCGGCGCATGCGGTACCAGAAAAACTCGAACGCGCCGAAGCGGAAGAAGACCTCGCCGTTTACTATCCGCACGTGACCAGCGCACGATAGCACCTGAATGTTTTGTTGTGCATGGAAGGGGCGGGCAGAGGGGTGGGTTAGAGAGGTGGGGGGGGGAGTGAGCACCTGTTTTTTTGTAAGTGAGATAATGGATTCTGCAAAATTAATACGAGAAAGTTCCAGCGGAAGAAACCTTGCAAGAGTTCCTGTACATATGAACTGTACATACTAGTAGCAGTAGCACTGCACTCACATGGTACATTTCACCCATACGGTGTAGAATCCTAGGGCTGATCATTCCCCGTGCACCCATACCCTTTCTAACCCCGGGAATGCCCATCCAGGGGCGCAGGCTCGAGTGCGCCAGGGCCGCCAGCTGGCGCACTATGGGTGAGCCACTCTGCGCCTTGAGCAGGGGAAATCCCGCGAGGCCAGCCACACACTCCTCTTCATCAGCAACATCTGGAATGCCGCAGGAACCAAAATTTGCCTCGTAGAGCGTTTCAGGGACAGGCGTTGGAATCGGCCGTGGGGAAGATTCGTGGGGACGGCCCCCCTCATCAGCGCCGTAGCTTCCCTGGTAGTTCAGTCTTAATGCATTGGCGACATCGACTTGGCTTCGTTCAAGCGCCTTCCTTGGACTGTCTTCCACCTAGAGTGAGTATCACGAGTGAGTAATTAATAAAGCTCGACTACTAGAAGCCTCTTCCATCGCGAAAAAATTGTGCCCCCCTCCTCAACACCAGTTGGTTTTCCTGCGGAACAGTGTCGGTTTCACAGCGTCGATCATCCCAAAAACACCCCACATGTGAGGGGGAGGTTCACGTGTAGGAAAAAGTGCACGCCCAGTGATTGTTAAGCCAGTGTGCCGTTGCGAAACACCAACAGCTTCAGAGTCTGAAGCAGGCTCTTTGAAAGCTGCTTACCAAGCTGGGATCGCCGCTGCCACTGGCGGACTCGTTGGACGCGTGGCTGGCTACTAGCCATATTACTAGTAACAGCACTGCCGACAGGCATCTCCGAGATGAAGTGTGCATAGTGGTACTCTCCCACAGTGGCAGGACGAGGCTGCTCAGTAGGAGAGAGTTTGATAACAGCAAAGTCCTCGATCCCTTGGAGTTTTATCGATCAATGATCTGACCAAACCACTATACACTGGGGCGCGGGAATGGAATGCTTCAGGTTGGTGTTGGGTTGGTGACTGCCGGCTTTGCTACAGTGGGTGCAAAGACGGCTTCACGTGCAAGGACTAGAGCAGCATAGCTGAGTCACTTGTATTGAGCTCGCCAGTAACTGCTTTTGTCCGCAGAAACCACTAGTTACTGTATGGGAAGCGCGCGCGGACGGGGACTCGCCGTCCTGGCAAGTGGGGAGCGCAACCTCCAGCAACTGAGTGATAAAAGTATCCCAAAGGTGTCGTGGCGAGGTGACCCCCTCGTGAATGGGCGCACGCGGAATGGCGCACGGGGATGACAATGGTCGGTTTCCCCTCACCCCACCCCGCCCTACCCATTTCAAGTGAGAGCACTGGCGGCGCCAGGCGCACCTGACGTGGCTGATACATGGGGAGACGTGCGCTGCTGGTGCGCTGACATGGGAGACGGCAGCGCGGCGACTTAGAACGTCTAACACTGTTAGGGAAAAACTTCGAAGGAATGCAAGTGGGAAGAACTTCGGAAGGGGGAGTAAGGGGCCAAGTCGAATTGAAGGGAGATGGTTGAAATTTGGGCCACCTGACTGCCGGCCAGGGTAGAGCGTGATCAGTGTGCTCCGACAGTAATGAGGTAGCAACGGTTTGATACGTCTGATCGGTTTCTGTGCGTCGGGTAAGATAAGATGCGGTGAAACGACAACGACGCTGTGAAAAATCCGACTTCGGTCGCTCTGAACATGCTATTAGGGCGCGCTCGGGTAACTGCAGGCCAGGATAGAGTTCCGAACAGAAATCCCGTCTGGTAACAAAACTCGCAAACTCGGGCACAGAAAAGCTTGGAGCTTTGCCAAGCGCTATGGATACTCTATCGAGTGACTCGTTATCCCGGAATCTCCCGGGTAATGGACCCTATGGTCTTGATAAAAATACGAGAAAAAGGTGTTAGGACCCATGTGCAATTATTCTACACTCAAAAGATTTGCATCCCCCGAGTGTTTCACCAGAGTAGCGCGGAATCTAATGTCGAGGTTCAGAATAACAGAATGTCGTACAATAGAATGACAAACCAATATATAGGAACACCAGGGCAATCATAGCAGTATGATCGAACATGTTCGACGAAGGCATCCGAAGATGCGGATCGCTTCAGAGTGACGTGAAATGGTTCGGCGTGGCGTGTACGGGCCGAAGCTAGGGCAGGTGTCGGTGCCGTGCGGGGTTGGGGTACGCGTTAGTGGTGTGGCACACTAAGGAATGGAAAATTTCTTACACAGCCAGAGTTCCGAACGGAAACCCCGTCTGGTAACAAAACTTGCAAACTCGGGCACAGAAAAGCACGGAGCTTTGCCAAGCGCTATGGATGCTCTGTCGAGTGACTCGCTATCCCGTAATCTCTCGGATAATGGACCATATGGTCTTCATAAAAATACAGAAAAAAAATGTTTATGTGAACTTAAACGTTGATGTAACTTATTAGGACCATTTTTTCATTATTCTATACTCTAACGATTTGTATCCATAGCGCTTCACCAGAGTAGCGCGGAATCGAATGTCGAGGTTTAGAATAACAGAATGTCGTACAATGGAATGACAAAACAAGATATAGGGACACCAGAGCAATCCTAGCCGTGTGATCGAACAGATTCGACGAAGGCATCCGAAGACGCGGATCGCTTCGGAGTGACGTGGAACGGTTCAGCGTGGCGTGTACGGGCCAAAGCTAGGGCAGGTGTCGGTGTCGTGTGGAATTGGGGTACGCGTTAGTGGCGTGGCGCACTAAGGAATGGAAAATTCCTTACACTACCCCCCCCTCTAGCGAAAGGTGGTCTATGTTTGCGACGTGCTTGCGGGATAAATCATCATGGATTACAGAGAGGACCCACGTGTCGTCCTCGCCGGTACGATGAGTCAATCATATCAGAAAGTCAACATGTCGTTCCTGACCGTTGATGCGTACGCGGTGGCTCAGGATCTTCGCTGGCTCGATGCGCGTTTCTTCGGCTGGCCGTAGATCTTGGGCAATCGGCTGTTGGGCAACGTTGGATGTGTCGGCGACAAAAGGACGAAGGAGGCTGACGTTGAAGGAATTATGAATTTTCCAATTGTCGGGCTGGCGGAGATGGGCGGTTACTGGCGTGATCATTTTGATGATCTTAAGGGGTCCACAGTAGCAGGGTCAAAGTTTTGGCGGTATCTGTAGGCGAAGGTTTTTGGTGTCGAGAAGGACTAGTTTCCCTGCAGTCAATATAATATCGCATCTGTGGCGGTCGGCGTATTGGTGGGCAGTAACATTGGCTTTTCAGATAAATTCGATGGCTTTCGTGCGGGCGGTTTGAAGGTCTTCGACATACTGCTGCGAGCGGAGGACTTGGCTTTCGACGTTGATGGAAATGGGTACCGTCGGATCCATTCCGTAATTCAGGAAGAAGGGCGAATGATTGGTCGTAGCGGAGAGTGTGTTGTTGTAAGAAAACTTGAGCATGGGTAACGAATCCTCCCATCTTGTGATATCCGGACAGTTCGCGCGAATCAGCTGTTCCATGGTCTGATTTGTCCGTTCGGTCTGATCGTCGGTTTGTTGGTGATAGGCGGATGAGAACAGTAGGTGGGTGCCGTATCGGTTCCACATGTCTTGCCAGAGCGTGAGGTGAATTTCGGATCTCTGTCGCCGATGATCGCCATAGGGATACCATGCAGGCGAACGACGGCCGACATAAACAGACTTGCGGTTCTTTGGCTCTGATCGTCGTGCGACATGGCGCGAAGTGAGTCATTCTCGTAAGGCGGTCGACGATGATTAGAACCGCGCCGTCACCACTTGGTTCGGGTGGCAGGCCATTAACAAATTCCATTGTCACGTGTTGCCAAAATCGTTGGGGTGGCTCGAGGGGTTGCAACAGTTCTGGTGACCGTTGGCATAATGATTTCATTGTCTAGCAAGTCGGACACGCGCCCACGTATTTCTGCACATCCGAGATCATGTCCGGCCAGTAATAAAACCGTTGCAGCGCCTTCAGAGTCTTGTCAACCCCGAAATGTCCCGAGAATTTCGAATCGTGGACTTCTTGAATTAGTAATTCGCGAAGTAGACGATAACTCAGAACCCAAATTCGTTTCGTTCCCGGTTTTACATACTGTAATAGGCTCCCCGCGCAGTCGTGACTTGCTGGTGGCTGTTGTTTACGAAAAAAGGGTCGGTCGAATATCCGTGGGTAAATAGTCACGTTGGGATTTGTGATCTGTTTGTACAGTCATGTCGGCTCCCGTCAGGTAGCATCGCCAGATCTTGAACTTGTGCACAATCGCCAACATTTCTTTGTCGTGTATGGGATAATTTCGCTTGGCCGACAGCAACTTTCACGATTCGTGCGCAATTGGCTGAAGGCCGTCGCCAATATCCTGTAGGAGTACTACTCCGATAGCGATATCCATTGCGTCGGTCACGAATTCGAACGATCGGTCTGGGTCAGCAATCTGAAGTACCGGTAGCGAGATTAAAACATTTTTTAATCCGTCAAATGCAACTTGCTGCTTCTCCCCCCACTGATAATCAACGCCCTTATGAAGTAGGTTATTTAGTGCCCCAGTTCACCCCGCCATGTTGGGTATAAACCGGCACACGTAATTGACGAACCCCAAAAACGATTGCTTCTCCGGGAGGTTGGTCGGCGGCTTCTATTCCTGAATCGCCCGAATTTTGCGAGGGTCAATCTTCACTTCTTCAATCGAAATAATGTGCCCAAAAAACTCCAGTTCGGTTTTTAAAAACTCGCACTTAGCGCCTTTGGTGATCAGACGATTCTGCTGCAGGCGCTGAAAAACCGCTTTCGGATCCTTTAAGTGCTGCTCCCGTGCCGTGCTGTAAATAAGGATATCGTCCAGATAAATTATCACACATTTATCGAGCAGATCGCGGAATACCCCGTTCATCGTCGGCTAGAATGTCGAGGGGGCATTCGTTAACCGGAACGACATGACAGTGTATTCGTAACTCCCGTAGTGAGTACGATACGAGGTCTTGTGGCAGTCGTTGGCGAAGACCCGAATCGAGTGGTAACCGCCGCGAAGGTCGATCTTCGAGAAATAGCGAGCGCCTTGCAGCTGGTCGATCAGTTCGTCCGCACGCGGGATTGGGTAGCGAGATTTTATCGTAATCCGATTCAGGGCACGATAATCGATGCACATTCGGAGTCCCCCATCTGTCTTGGGTGTGAACAAGATCAGGGATGCGAACGTGGACGTGCTCGGTCGAACGAATCCTTTTGCCAGCAAGTAGTCTAGCTGGTCCCCTAGTTCCTAGAGCTCGGGTTGCGTCAGCAGCCAGTGTGTCCGGATAGTTGGTTGCGCGCCATGTTCGAGTTCGATCCGATAGTCCTGAGGGCGTTCTGGCTGCAAGCCACTTGGCAGATCGTTTGGAAAAATATATGGGAATTGACGAATCAATTGCGCCTGATCTTCGGGGACTGCTGCGCAAAGCTTGTCGATGTTGGTCGATTGATCGTCGTCTGTTGATTCCTTCAGATGGACGGGCTACAATTCCGCGCCTTTCTTGACCGCGCGTGTCAGCGTGATTGTCACATGATCGAATGAGGTTTGCTCAATTTTTTAATATCAATCAATACAAGGTGTTTTTATACTTCCACAGTACATCAGGTAACCAGGTTTATCCTATCCAAAGGGAATAGACCCTTCTAGAAATAGAATCACCATGTGTATAGTCACGCAAGGCTATTGGCTTCAAGGGATTACGACATGATTACGCTAGATATAGCGCGCCAGTACATCCCTTGCCTGGTCGGTAATATAATTATAATAACAGGATAAACCAAAGGATAGTGGAAAATGAGGAATAGGAAACCAAATGAGATGAGATAAAGACCAAAAGAATCAGGATAAGAAGAGAAATGAAATAGAAAGGAAGGATGGAAAAGGGAAATTGGTGGAACGGTGTCGTACTCTTTAAGTGATCGCATTGACGCGTGTCGTTGCCGGGTCTGCTCCTTGCCATGTTGGTAGTAACTGCCGACCGTTCGCACACTTGACTGTACAGTCGCCTGTCGTCCAATCGATCTGTGGATTGTGTCGCCGAAGCTAATCTCGTCCCAGCAACACATCGTAGCCATCAAGTGTCGTCGCCAGCATCGGCACGTTGAAACCGAAATTGTCACCACACATCATGCGAACAGTTCGCACACAATCGCGTATCGCCAGCGGGGTGCCATCAACCAATCAGGCGTCGATCTTGAGCAGACACCGCTCCAGGTTTTCTTTCCTTTTCTTTTTTATCACAACAAGCAATACAGGGAACCGACAGCCGCAACGTGAGATTATCGGTGACGGATTAGCCCATTGTCGGACGTATTTAGGAACACAATTTTTCATTACTGTAGAGCGCGCCGGACGACGTCCAAATGGGGCCCATACGGCGGGCTGCATTCACAATGGCACAGAAAATCGCTATTTGTGAGTACTCAACCAAGCATTCAACTTTGCGGCACTCAGACATTGCGCAGTGGTGTCGTTCAAGATACGGCCTATGGCCGGAAAAACGGGGCGTTTCAATTGGGTTGTTGTTGGGATGGCCAAAATAACGTGCACTAATGAAACCGAGCTTTGAAACTCGCTGCGAAACCGTGCGACGTGCCTACGTGGACATGGTCGGTGCATAAGACAGGCTCCCCGCCCCTATACAGTGTAGAAACGACGAAGCTCCTATAACCTGGTAAGCGTTTTAAACATTTTTGCCTGGGTCGCATGGGGATATGCACTGGGTGCTGAATCCAACATCCGCGGAGCTTGCACCACTAGAATATGATGTGTTGTCAAACACCGCCCCTTGTTGTTGCGAGAACCTGCGCGTCCACTCACACCGAGGAACGATCGTTTCCGCACGTACCCTTGTTGCCCGAGTCAATCACCCAATGTTTTTGGGCGGCTGGAACTGAAAGCGTCCCCGACACGTCGCGCACCTCGCCATGGGAATAATGGGATTGTAAGTATGTTGGAATGTTACCGCTTTGGCATACGCGGATTGAGACGGGGGGCTGGATTTGTACTTTTCGAAATGCCCGGGGGCTAACTTTGTAGTTTCCAAAATACCCGGCGGACGAAATATGACATGCTGTCATGGCTGGCAAGTTCCACTGTTGCCGTTGTCTTCTCTGGGAACAGTGCGGGCCATGTTCTAGAAACGGGGGTGCGGTTGTCCGTGCTAGAAACAGAAGTGATCCGAAAAGCTTTTGTGAGTGAACCGAGGCGTGACTGACTCGGGCAACAAGGGTACAGCAACCTGCTTGACTTTTCCTCAGGGAATACAGTACATTCCGCACACAGAACCAACGGAGCTATTCCGTTACACGGCATTTTCCATGCAGAGGTGCGAGGTGGTATAGCATGCGAGTATGTTGTGTACTTGAGAATTTAGGGCACGAGCGCTTAGATTCAGCCGGCAGTTCAGAAGGTACAGACAAAGAACTGACGGGGGGTGATGCTACAGTGCAGTACCATCCAACTTGAAGGCCACCAGTGGGTGCGGCGCTCTCCCACTGGGAGCGCAAGAGCGCTAAGAGCGCCAGAGCGCAACCGGACTCCGACCCCTCGGGGAGGGGGGGTATACCGTGGGTCGTTTCTTTGGCACATGGGGAAAGGGGGGCGCAATACGACTCCGGCGGATGCGTGAGCACGCGCATGGGCCAAGCAACTTCGAGCTGTTTAGGACCATGGCGCATCCAGCAACTCAGCTCAAGCGCTGGCCACCACACGACTGAGGTGAGCGGAGAGCGGAGAGCGGAGGTGTTTAGGCTGCCACTGGGTGCAAGTACTAAGCAGTCCGCGCGATGGGTCAAGTCGCATCGCGCCCAGATGTGAGGACTCCTCACGTGATTCCCCCAACTCACCCCAACTGCTGGAAGGCCGGCAGCCAAAGAAGGGTGGAGGTGGAGAGGGGGCAGCGGCAGAACCTTGGTTTCCGCTGTCTCTCTGCGCGTCAGCGCAAGGGATGCAGTTGGGGCGAACGGACTGCAGACTGCGGGTGGTTGATGCCGCGGCGAGGGGGACTGGCAGCGGACCAAGTACCGCACCTGGCAGTCTCCTGAGGAGACTACCGCAACTCCTTCGATGAGGACCTCGGTGGCCTCCGTCTCCGAGGCAGGGAGATACAGTAGCAAGTCGTAGTACTACTGCTAGGAGTAGTAGTCTCTTGAAGCGTCCCAGGAACTGAGATTGTCTTTCGTTTTCCGGTCGCACCAGTGATAGTAGTACTACCACGCCGCTGGCATTTCCAAGCTGAGTTGTTAGCATCCAGACTGTCGGGCCACGATGGGAGCTACAGCTTGCTGGCCGATCTGCCTGGCTGTTGCCCTCTCTTTCACGATTCTCGTCCGCGGATCGACAGAGAGAGAATCCGTCTCGGAATACCAGAGTACGGTTGCCCTTGCGCTTGCTCTTGGCTGCCCTTGTGTTTGGAATCGCCTTCCACCCCGTGTTGCACCTGTGTACCTGTGTGCGCTTCTAGCAGAAGTGGTAGCAATTTCGAGTTGATCGGGTGCCGAACCTTCCATCACACGTAGGATTGCAAGCCTAATGGGCTTGCACAGAAGTATCGGACCAGTCGTTTCAGCTGTGATAATATGCCTCCTCGTCTCACCCTCCTCAGGAACAAATGTGGCATGCGTCCCCCTCCCTTCGTTCCCCGTCTCCTCGTCCCCCTGCCCTCACCTCCCCTTCGTTCCCCGTCTCCTCGTCCCCCTGCCCCTCGTCTCCCTCCCTTCGTCCCCCGTCTCCTCGTCCCCATGCCCCTCGTCTCCCCCTCTTCGTCCCCTCAGCCAGCAGCAGCCAAGCCTCGAGACCCCGTCTGGTGGGGAGAGTGAGCCAGTTTGAGAAAGAGCTGGGCTACTTTCTTCCAAGACGCTACAGGTGAGTGCCAAGACGCTTCAGGTGAGTGCCAAGACGCTTCAGGTGAGTGCCAAGACGCTTCAGGTGAGTGCCAAGACGCTTCAGGTGAGTGCCAAGACGCTTCAGGTGAGTGCCAAGACGCTTCAGGTGAGTGCCAAGACGCTTCAGGTGAGTGCCAAGACGCTTCAGGTGAGTGCCAAGACGCTTCAGGTGAGTGCCAAGACGCTTCAGGTGAGTGCCAAGACGCTTCAGGTGAGTGCCAAGACGCTTCAGGTGAGTGCCAAGACGCTTCAGGTGAGTGCCAAGACGCTTCAGGTGAGTGCCAAGACGCTTCAGGTGAGTGCCAAGACGCTTCAGGTGAGTGCCAAGACGCTTCAGGTGAGTGCCAAGACGCTTCAGGTGAGTGCCAAGACGCTTCAGGTGGATGCTAAAGCGCTTCAGGTGGGCGCTTCATTGCTATTGGGCTCTCTCCCCTCTCGTTTCCCCGGTCCCTTATCACTCATGGACTCCCTCTCTCTCTCTCTCTCTCTCTCTCTCTCTCTCTCTCTCTCTCTCTCTCTCTCTCTCTCCCTCTCTCCCTCCCTCCCTCTCTCCCTCCCTCCCTCTCTCCCTCTCTCCCTCTCTCCCTCCCTCCTCTCTCCCACTCTCCCTCTCTTTCTCTACCCACCACACACCAGGACCCATCCAGAGCGAGTTAACCTCGTGACCCGTCCGCTGGGCTTTCCTCTCGACACCTCTCACCTGCCTAACGTTATGATGGGCTTCTTTGAGCGATTCCCTCTCCACGCGAGTCCCCCCGCCGACTTCCCCAGCTCAAATGACAGTTCAGGTGGCTCATTTGACCGCGCCTCCGGCGAATCCAACTGGGCAGTCAAGCTGGGCTGCCACGGCCCGCCCTGCCCCTCTTTTGGTTCCTGCACCGCCCGTTTCCCCAACGTGCAAGCCTGCTGGAACGACCATCTCGTGGACGACGCAGACGACAAACCCAACCCCCCTATAAACTGCCCCATTAAAGCAAGCAGTGCCGGCAGGTTGGGTGTGGAGTTCGATGCGTCGTGTTCCCACCGGGAGGACTTCATCCCGCATGCTGCATCTTCGTTGCAGATGATTCGCCTGGAAGATGTGTTTGTGACCTATGACGGTTACACTGTGAACCAGTCGCACGTGTTCGTGCGAAATGGGTGCCAACGATTCTATAGAAAGGTGAGCTTCTCACGTGTTACTGCAGTACATAGTCTCTATGTGTCTCACTCAAGGACTACGTCACTCTCTCTCACGGCACCCAGGCAACTCAAGCTGCTGCAATTGGTTTGCTCCCCCCTGTTTCCACTCAACCTTAATCTCTCTCCCCCCGCATCCATTTTTCATTCAGCATTCTGCGTACCCCACCCCCTCCCCCCCCCACCCGCACCCCTCTCCCCCCCCTTCCCCACTCCCTCCCCCCCCCACCTTCCCCCCCGCCAGGCCAAGTACAAGCCGCAGCACATGGTGCACGAGATGCCAAGGGCGGTGTTCAACTGGGCGCACCAGCCTGGCAGCAACTTCTACCACTTCATGGTGGAGCTCGTTCCGCTCTTTGTCGTGGCGGCGCCCCTCATGGCGTCCACGCTGCGCCACCTGACTGTGCTCGTGCGACACACACAGGTGCGGTGCGACACACACAGGTGCGGTGCGACACACACAGGTGCGGTGCGACACACACAGGTGCGGTGCGACACACACAGGTGCGGTGCGACACACACAGGTGTGGTGCGACACACACAGGTGCGGTGCGACACACACAGGTGCGGTGCGACACACACAGGTGCGGTGCGACACACACAGGTGAGTGCTACGTGTGCGTTGAGGAGCCTCAACAGAGATCAGCATTGCAGCGCACCTCACGGCGTCCACGCTGCCACATTTGCCTGTGCTCGTGCGACAGAAGCAGGTGAGTGGCGTTCGTGCGGCGCCTCAAAACTAAACGTTCTAGCAGGGCGGGGTAGGGCAGGGCAGGGCAGGGCAGGGCAGGGCAGGGCAGGGCAGGGCAGGGCAGGGCAGGGCAGGGCAGGGCAGGGCAGGGCAGGGCAGGGCAGGGCAGGGCAGGGCAGGGCAGGGCAGGGCAGGGCAGGGCAGGGCAGGGCAGGGCAGGGCAGGGCAGGGCAGGGCAGGGCAGGGCAGGGCAGGGCAGGGCAGGGCCCCGCATGGGGTCCAGGCTGCAACACCTGCGCGTGCCCAGGCTCGTGCGACAGAAGCAGGTGAGTGCTGGCAGTGCATGCTGATAGGTGAGTGCTGACAGTGCATGCTGACAGGTGAGTGCTGACAGTGCATGCTGATAGGTGAGTGCTGACAGCGCATGCTGATAGGTGAGTGCTGACAGTGCATGCTGACAGGTGAGTGCTGACAGTGCATGCTGACAGGTGAGTGCTGACAGTGCATGCTGATAGGTGAATGCTGACAGTGCATGCTGATAGGTGAGTGCTGACAGTGCATGCTGATAGGTGAGTGCTGACAGTGCATGCTGATAGGTGAGTGCTGACAGTGCGTGCTGATAGGTGAGTGCTGTCAGTGCATGCTGATAGGTGAGTGCTGACAGTGCATGCTGATAGGTGAGTGCTGACAGTGCGTGCTGATAGGTGAGTGCTGACAGTGCATGCTGATAGGTGAGTGCTGACAGTGCATGCTGATAGGTGAGTGCTGACAGTGCATGCTGATGCTGTCAGTCAGTCACCTATGGTGCAGTCATATCAGCAACTGGCATTGTTCATGGTCCCACCCACTGCTTCCTGACACCCCGCCTGCCATCTCTTCTATTTCCTGTGCCATTCCCCACAGTGGCTTCTCTATGAGCAACTGGCTGCTCCTCTCATCGGCATCCAGCCCGGTCAAATTCGCCTGCTGCCCACATTCGTCGGTGACCTTTTTCATGCCGACGTAGTGTACCAGGTAAGACCTGTCCTCATACGCCATGCCCTGTGCTGCCATGCCATGGCATATCACGTTATGCCATGGCATATCATACCTTCGTCATGTCATGATTCCTGAATGGCAATTCCTGGATAGAAATTGATCTGATATACAAGTGTGTAATGTGTAAAGCACCTCTTTCTTGCATACCGCTGAAAGTACTCTGCCTGCCCCATCTCTCCTCACGTGAGGAGTCTATTTTTGAGGCGCCTCAAAAATAGACATCTCTCCTCACACCATTCTCCCCCACCTCTCCCTTCCCCCCTCCCTCCTCTCCAGCCCATGTTCCAGGACTGCGACCATCCCAGCCAGGCTCTCTGGCGTATGCTGCGGCGTCGCCATCTGCTGCACCCCGCTGGCCTCCCTCTCTTCCACCCCGACTGGACCTATCGTCACCAACGCCCGCTCTCCGCCTCCCAGGCACGCGCCTTTCCCTCGGACTGGGTGGTGGTGCTGGCAAAGCGCCCGGAGGGGAAGACGAGATCACTCGTGAATTTCCGGGAGGTGGAGGAGGAGACGGTGCGTCGGTTCGGGCGCGAGAGAGTGGTGGTGTACGATGGATCACTCTCGATCCTGCAAGGTGAGCCTAACACATGTTCCATTGCTGTTGGCGTTGGCATGGTCTCCATGCCAGGTGTGCATGGCTGTTTCGGTGTTTCTTTCATCTGCAAGAATTAATAAAAGCACACACATACAGCTTTCAAAGCATGCTGTCTTGCAGCATTCCTCATGCCTTAAAGGCCCCATAAATCCTTCACCCCCTCTCCATTTCTGTCTCCCATCCTGTGCCCCCACACACACTCTTAGCCCGTGAGCTCTTTCGGCGAGCACGGTTCTTCATAGGAGGCCATGGAGCGGCCCTCACCAACATGATCTTCATGCCAGAAGGAACTTCGGTCTTTGAGATTCGGCCAGAGGAGAGCTTTGTGACCGTCTTCCACGTCCTCGCCTCTGCCTGCTCCCTCCGCTACCACCTTGTGTTAAGCAAGGGCGACCGCCTTTCCACTGCTGTAGCAGATGTGCCTAGGGTGGTGAAGGTGCTTGATGATGTTCACATGTGGTTTCAAAAGGAGGATGGCAGTGGTGTGCGACAAAAAGAGCTCGCGCTGTTAGGAAATCAGCCCGGCTTGTAGAGCAAAGAAGCATTCGCTGAAGCTCGTCTCAGAGTAGAAAGTGTTTTACTAGAATGGAATATAACTTATGGTGTTGTACTCTATATGAGCATGCACTTATCTAGCCTATAACATATACAAAATATATTTTGACACACCCCTTGGGTTAGACAAGGGGCAGTGACTAGCACTGGACACGCAGCTAAGGATGGCACTACTAGTCCAACCTCTGAAGCAATGGTCCGACGACCAGTCAGCATGAGTACAAACTGAACACGAGTAATCCAGAACGGCACTACTAGAGGGCATGGTGAAGAGGGCATGGTGAAGAGGGCATGGTGAAGAGGGCATGGTGAAGAGGGCATGGTGAAGAGGGCATGGTGAAGAGGGCATGGTGAAGAGGGGAGGAGAGGCAGGGCGACGAGAGAGGAGGTACGGGGTGGTGAACAGCAGCGTGGACAGACGCGGATGGAGCCAAGGGAAGAACTGTCGCATGCACAGAAGGAGCTCACAGGGTAGGGAGGGAGGAGTGCGGCACAAGGGATGGATGGATGCCCACCTCTTCCCATTGCTGGACCTCATCTTGCCGCTCCTGCTGCTGCTGCTGTTGCCACACGCACTCCCACCTGATGACCCGCCGCCTCCCCCCATGCCGCCTCCCCCCATGCCGCCTCCCCTCATGCCACCTTCCCCCATGCCCCCTCCCCCCATGCCCCCTCCCCCCATGCCGCCTCCCCCCATACCTCCTCCCCCCATGCCCCCTCCCCCATGCCCCCTCTGCCCATGCCTCCTCCGCCCATGCCCCCTCCGCCCATGCCTCCTCCGCCCATGCCTCCTCCGCCCATGCCCCCTCCGCCCATGCCTCCTCCGCCCATGCTACCTCCGCCCATGCCCCCTCCGCCCATCCCCCCTCCGCCCATCCCCCCTCCGCCCATGCCACTCCGCCCATGCCGCCTCCGCCCATGCCCCCTCCGCCAATGCCTCCTCCGCCCATGCCTCCTCCGCCCATTCCCCCTCCTCCCGCACTACCCGGCTGCCCGCTCATTCCCCCACCAAACCCGCCCTGCCCGTTCTGCCCGCCGCGCGTCGCGCCACTTCCGCCGCCGCTGCCTGTCCCAGGGGGGCGGAAGAAGGACCAACCCGATCCCCCGGCCAAGCCGCCGAACCGCCCCGCGAGACGCGGAAGGCCGAACGAGCGCGCGTTGCACGCGACGTGATCGACGCGCGCGAAGCAGAGGAGCGCCACGAGCGTGAGCGCGGGGACGAGGCGCGACCAACCGAGACGCGGCGCCATGGCGGGAGGGGGAGAGGACTAGAAGCGGGTTTCAAGTGGAATACAATAACTCTTAAAGTCGCTGGGTGATCGCAAGCAGCGAGGCCGCCTAAAGACTATTTCCTAAGGACTCTGTTTCGCCCTCCTTCGTTGTGGCGGCAGATGAGCGGCGGAAAGGCTGAGGGGTAGACGCTAGGGCGTCTCGCACAAGGGCGAGGAGACGGTGCGAGTGGAAGAGACTCTTCCTATCTTGCCAGAGGCGAGATGTCCCAGGGATATTCGACGGCCGCGTGAAATGATGGCTGACCAGACAGCTGTGAGTACCACGCATTAGTAATGCGTCGTTCCATTCGCTATTTCTACTTCTGCTGCCATCGTCGACGCTCCGATGAGCCTACTAAGCCGGCAGTTGCGTAATGCTGTGAAACGGGTTGACGCGGCGTGTTTATGACTGCAGCGACGATTTTTCTTGCGCTGACTGGGTCCAAGAGTCAACGCGAATCCAGTCAACACGGAGTTAGAAAAATAGTGGACCGACGTAGCCGTCCTTCGACTGACGCTGACGCTTGGACGAAAGACGGTGATGAGTGAGTGAAGCGATTGATGTTCTGCTGCCCTCATAAGATACTCGTTACAGGATAAAAGGGTTATATTTAAGGATAGCAGCTAAGGTGAATTCACGAAATCAGCAATCACGTTGTAAAAGATTCATGTTTACAATTGTTTCCAAGGGGGCAAAAAGTAGTGAAACAATGGCTCAGGATATGTTTCCCACAAAAGGAAATGGCTCCTCGTTACCACAGTTGAGTAAGTTGCTCAGTAGCATGAGGACCCGTATTGGGGGGGAGCCATCAGCTTACAGCAATGAGATGATGTGTCACCACCACCATGTTTTACATAACGAGATTCTGTACAAGGAACTAATAGGATCAGACTAGAGCACAAGCTTGACATGCAGCATTTTCTTTCACCGCAGGCTGAAAAATCGGTTGCTTGTGGAAATCAAAGCAATCTTGAGCGGCGCTCTCAGTTGTGTGCTAGTGCTCTTGGCTGTCCTGCAATTCAGGAGCAGCTGCAGGAGCCAAGCTGGCCTTGTAAGTTACATAAATGGTCCAAAAGAAAGCAGCAGTGTTGCTGGTCAGCACCTGCAGAAGAGACAGCACAAAAACGCAGCAGACATGGGGGAAAATGAGGGCACATGAAGGAGCAGTGAGGGACATACAGAAGCAGCAGCAAGCGGAAGAGAGGGCACAAGCATGATGCTTGAAAAGAATAGTGGATATATCTGAAATTAATCATCCAGGAAATGATAGGCGTGGTCTAGATTCAGCCCTGAATTTCACCTGTAGTCTGACGGGGACGTAGCGGAATGTGATGAAGTCACATATGGGCCAGTAGCAAGCACCACTTATCAGGGTTGGTAGCAGATCTCTTCTCAGGCGAGCAACAATCTGCTCCCGATTCTCGCCTGCGATTTAGGAAGGAACATGCGATAGAGGAACAACCATGTGTGACACAGGGTTGATGATGCCTCACAATCCTGAGAACAAAGTAACTCATAAAAGCAGTCCATGACGCAAGTGACCTGTATGCCTAAGCATACGTCTCCTAGAAGAAAATCTCTGACAATGGATGCAAAGCACAAATGCGATGTGGGCGTGTTACAGTAGTCCCGTTACCCTACCATGAATAGCAGCAGTATCCGAGAAGAGAACGGACCTGAAGACAGGTCCTTTTAGCAGCTGATCCATGGTTACCTTGATAGGCACATGGGAATCTGTTCCTGTTCCTGGAATAGCTCTGGCGATGCGAGAACGCCACAGTTGGACCGTGGAGTGTGGGTAACATAAGCCCAATCTCGTGGGTTCCTACCTTGAAGGGCAGCATTGGCTGAGAAGAACACTGAGTTGAAGACAGGCGCAAACAGCACCTGGCCCGCAGCTATCTTCAGCAGCACTCTGGGAACATCCGTCCCTGGAATAACCCTGGCGATTCTGGTGAACCACAGGTGGAGTGTGGGGCCTGATAGCAAGAGACCCGCTGCTGCCATGCGAGCCGTGCGGAACGCGTCCCACTGTAGCTGCTGATCTGTACTTTCGTCCGACGATGACGTGGCGGGTGGGTCAAGGATGGAGTGAGAGAGCTTCTGAAGCGAAGAAGAAAGGAGGAGATGGAGAGGATACAACATGGAGAGGGAAAATCAAAGGGCAGAATGTTTAATCTCTTGGTTACAGCTGATGACCTAGTGCAACTTAGAAGCTGGCGAGTACTGGCAATGGTTGAAGACGTCAAAGGACCACACGAGATGTTAAACGAGTAAGATCCAATCAGTTCCAACTGGTTTCCTCCAAGAGAGGAGCCCCAGGAAACGAGGAATCTCAGGAAAGGAGTCCCAGAAAGCACAACCATTACATCAGCGAGCACTTTGCCGCCAAAGATTACTATTGAATGTTCACGTACCTCCTGCCGTCATCTCAACGGGAATTAGCGGGCTTCTCGCGAAACAGAAGGCAGGAAAATCAAGATATTCACGATGAGAGGGGAGCGAGAATGTACGGAATGGAGCACGTGCCTGCGATGTGACGTCAGCAGCGCCGAATATAATGGCAGCGGTGATGCTCTTAGTGATTACGGGCCGGGAGTCGAGGCATCTGAGGTACCACTGCACGAACCCGTTCAGCCGGGAATGACTCTCAGATCCGCTCAGCCGTTCGGTGATCTGCTCCAAGCCGATCTGCGGCTGCGACGGGGATCTGCTGCTTGAGTGGATCCGTCTAATAAATCCGTTCCAAGGTGAAGGACCGACGTCGTTCGGCGCTACTAAGCCGGATTGTGGCTGCGACAACGGTCTGCTGATCGATTGGATCGGTTTCACGCTCGTTAATCGTCGAACTGTGGAGCTGACTTGGATTGTCTGCAAGATCCTCTCTCTACAGCAGCGAAGTGCCATTGACTGAATCGTTTAGCTGAGAGACGTTGGGGAAACGAGTTCTTCGTGACAAGATTAGCACATGATAGTGCCGTTTGGCCTCGTAACGGGGACCTTAGCAATAATATCGAAGCGATTTGAAGTTCCGCGATCAACTTCAATGTGGGTTTCTCACGAGATCGGCCTTACTCTCCACGGCAAGCAAGTCTAGCTGGACAACAAAAAGCGGCCTCCAAGGCAACAGAGAGGCGTGAGATAGCTTGTGCGTGTGGGGGAACATCGAAGTTTACCGGGCTGCCGAGACGCGGCTTGAAGTGCCTACTTTTCCTGCTCACAACTTGGACTTCAGTGGAGAAAATAAATGGCGAGGATGTTGCCAGCAGCACAGAGGCTTCACCGTCCGTTCCACAGACGGTTTCGAGGGAATTGAGGCGGGTACCACACTGAACCACACTGTAGAACAAAATAACCGACCAAATATGTTCGTCCTCCCACACAGATTCTGCCGTGTCAAATTGCCGGGGGCCACGGCCACACGCGTAAGAACTTCGATATCATCTTGTTCACAAGAAATTAAAGAATCTCACAACTTCAAAAGTGTTTATCTGAATCCTCTTCATAGAAAGTGTTGTCCATTTACATCTTCAAGCATAATCTTTTACATGAGCCACCGTAGTAATAATAGAAACAAGCTAACATTGCTTCAAATTCACTACAAACAAGCACTCCACCCATGTCACTGCACTGCCATCCTTTCAAGCCCGGCTACCCTTCTGCTTCAAAGAACTCATCTTCATCCTCTTCCGGAACCCCCCCACCATCACCTCCCACCCCTCCCAATGCTCTTACACCTTCCTGGCGCCCTTCACTCACTTCTTCCCCACTTCCCAGCACATGCTCCCTCTTCTTCTCTCCCCCAGCCGCAACTGCTGCCATTGTGAATCCTGCATGCTCTATCACATAATGCCCCGGTGTCCCCTGTGCGGTAACAGCACCATCTGTTGATACGGTTACCAGCTGGTCTAGGCCGACGTAGCAGTCGGAGATCAGATGCACGGACAGC
This sequence comes from Closterium sp. NIES-67, assembly GCA_027943415.1. Taxonomy (NCBI): domain Eukaryota; kingdom Viridiplantae; phylum Streptophyta; class Zygnematophyceae; order Desmidiales; family Closteriaceae; genus Closterium; species Closterium sp. NIES-67. The sequence goes on from BQMB01001928.1 coordinate 40,028, forward strand.
TGGACGGGGGTGGACGGACAAGGGAGTGAGGGGGCAAAGGCGGGAGAAGATGAGTGCGAGAAGGTGAGAAGCACATAATCGAGACAGAAGGGAAAAATGTGGAATGAAAGGGATGCTTTGGAGCACCTTAAGGAACGCGTGTGATGATAATCTTGTCACACAAAAAGGAGGAGCAAAAGGAGACCTGTTGAGCAACATAAGGAGCGCAAATAGGATATAGATAGCTGTCGACGGAAACAAAAGTACAGCAGTTTACCGGATACCTGTTGCTATGATGCCGGAGGCTGTGCATGTGAAGGCGGGTTGCGAGCCTGTGAGGAGTGGAAGGAGTTGAGCTAGCTCAGGAGACTACCTGTTTCGTTGAGGCCTGCAGCTCTGGTACGTGGAGGCGAGTGGTGAGGCGGTGAGTGAACGAGACACGCTTGAGAGCGAGCAACGAAGAGTTGTCTGCAGCTGCTAGCACCACCCACCACCCCTCCTCCTTCACCTGCAAGGGGAACCCCAAGAGGCATCACCGGGGAAGGGGGAAGAGTGTTTTAAGAATCGACTCTGCCGACAATGCACATTCCGTTGCCTACACCCAGAACGCAGCACTGTGAGACGCACGCTCATGGAGTGACTAAGCAAGTAGCAGCGTAGTGCCTTGGGGAAGCAAGGGTGTGCTCGCACGCAGTGAGTGTGATTCGCAGAGGGGTGCATGTGCACACGGAGTGCGCTTCCAGCCCCAGCCGCAACACACCTTGGGGAAGAAGGGCGTGTGTGCTCGCAGGGAGTGCGGCTGGTACGGTCGAGAGCGACGCAGCGACACTTCCACCACCACTGCTGCCGTTGACGCTGAAGGAGCAGAAGCAGACTTGGCTTGTGACGGCATCATTCGCACTGACACGGAGACCCGAGGCAGCATTCCCAGAGCCTGAGAGACAGGGGGTTGGGGAAAGCCCAGAGATGGGGATGGGGGGCGCAGCAGGAGGGACCAAATAAATGGAGGGCAAGGGCAAAAGGAGAAGAAAAAGAGGAATTGGGGAGAACACGGAACGGAACAAATGACAGATGCGGTGAAGAACAGCGGAAAGAAAGAACACGGAAGAAATAAGCTCTGATGGCAGAGTGGAAAAGGGGGAGAACCAGCCAGAGAGAGGACGAAATCTGATGCAGGCTGATGCAGGTCAGCATGAAACACAGGAGCTTGGTGCGTTCCAGAACAGAGCAGCTAGATCAGTGCAGGTGCAACCTGAGGCGTTCCAAAACATGGCTGAAAAAATTCGCCACACAGGGGGTGCGGGGTGGGAGGAGAGCGTTCTGTGTTGATGCGCGCATCAAACAAGAAACTCACACACCTGGAGGAAGTTGGCCACACACCTGGAGGAAGTTGGCCACACACCTGGAGGAAGTTGGCCACACACCTGGAGGAAGTTGGCCACACACCTGGAGGAAGTTGGCCACACACCTGGAGGAAGTTGGCCACACACCTGGAGGAAGTTGGCCAAACACCTGGAGGAAGTTGGCCACACACCTGGAGGAAGTTGGCACGAGCAGAGGGCGAGAGGTGGGAGGAGAGCAGCTGGCGGAGGTGGTGCGGCGAGGCAGTCAGCAGGGAGGATAGTGATGCCAGCCTGGCAGCTGACAGGGCCTCCTCCAATGAGGGCGTGACATGTGGCAGCATCGCAAGGGGCGAGCCGAGGTCGTACCAGACAGCCTGAGAGAGAGGGGCGAAGGAGATGAGAGAGGAGGGAGGGGTTGAGAGAGGAGGGAGGGGATGGAGAGAGGAGAGGGGGATATAAGGCCAGCTTGCGTGTAAAGGATGGGCAGGCTGGATACGAAAACGGGTCTAGTTTTGAGGCACCATCAAAACACGAGTGCACATGCGAGAGGGTTGGGAAGGAGGGGAGAGGGGGTAGTGGGGGAGAGGGGGTAGTGGGGGAGAGGGGTAGTGGGGGAGAGGGGTAGTGGGGGGAGAGGGTAGTGGGGGAGAGGGGTAGGGGGAGAGGGGTAGGGGGGAGAGGGGTAGTGGGGTAGTGAGGGGAGAGGGGGTAGTGGGGGAGAGGGGTAGTGGGGGAGAGGGGTAGTGGGGGAGAGGGGGTAGTGGGGGAGAGGGGGTAGTGGGGGAGAGGGGGTAGTGGGGGTAGTGAGGGGAGAGGGTAGTGGGGGAGAGGGGGTGGGCAAACAGATGAAGTGTCTGATGAAGAATTGAGTATTTTTTCTGTAGAATAGTATGATGACCTTCACCTGAATCAGGAGACCTTCACCTGAATCAGGAGACCTTCACCTGAATCAGGAGACCTTCACCTGAATCAGGAGACCTTCACCTGAATCAGGAGACCTTCACCTGAATCAGGAGACCTTCACCTGAATCAGATGACCTTCACCTGAATCAGGAGACCTTCACCTGAATCAGGAGACCTTCACCTGAATCAGATGACCTTCACCTGAATCAGGAGACCTTCACCTGAATCAGCATCTGAGTGAGGCGCATGTTCAAGAAAGCCGGCTGCAGCCTGCCAGCTGCAGTCTGCCGGCTGTAGCCTGCCAGCTGTAGCCTGCCAGCTGTAGCCTGCTGGCTGCAGCCTGCCAGCTGTAGCCTGCCGGCTGTAGCAGCGGTGTCGGTCATTACCTGCAGCACCCGCATCGTCTGACCAACACACTCTTTACAACATGCATCGTCTTAGATAGAATATCTCTCAGGCACCTCTCACCTGAATCACCATCTGAGTGAGATGCATTGTCAGCAGGGAAGGCTGTAGCCTGCCGGCTGTAGCGGCTGTGTCGATCATCGCCTGCAGCACGCGCATTGTCTGGTCGAGCACACTCTTGAGGTCCGTTTCATAGTCGCTCATGGGCATGGCCAGGCGGGAGAAGTGCGCCTGGAAGGAAGCGATGTGTGCAATGGGAAACACCATACAAGAGAGGTAGTGAGCCTCCCAGCACACTCTTGAGGTCGTCGCACAGTCACTGATGGGCATGGGCAGCCGGGCGAGATGTCTCTTGAGGCGCCTCAAAACTGATGGGCATGGGCAGATGGGCGAGAGGTCTTTTGAGGCGCCTCAAAACTGATGGGCATGGGCAGACGGGCGAGATGTCTTTTGAGGCGCCTCAAAACTGATGGGCATGGGCAGACAGGCGAGATGTCTTCTGAGGCGCCTCAAAACTGATGGGCATGGGCAGACAGGCGAGATGTCTTTTGAGGCGCCTCAAAACTGATGGGCATGGGCAGACAGGCGAGATGTCTTTTGAGGCGCCTCAAAACTGATGGGCATGGGCAGACAGGCGAGATGTCTTTTGAGGCGCCTCAAAAATGATGGGCATGGGCAGACGGGCAAGATGCGGCCAAGAGGGTAAAAAAGGTTATTTAGAGAGTCTAGTTTTGGTACAGCTGAGAGTGCGTTTGAGGCGCCTGAAAAGAAATTTAGAGAGTGGCCCGAATGGTACAGCTGAGAGCATTGCTGCATTCACCGCACCGCACCACACGCCTAAGCTCACCTGCAGCAGCAGCTTGGTCTCGGTGTGCGGGTCGTCGTACATGTGAGGATGGTCGAATCAATGGTCATCTCAATTTGAGCAAAAATAAGCTGGCAGATAGGCTCACCTGGGACAGGCTCACCTGCAGCAGAAGGATGGTTGATAGGTTCACCTGGGACAGGCTCCCCTGCAGCAGCAGGTTGGTCGATAGGTTCACCTGGGACAGGCTCACCTGCAGCAGTAGGTTGGTCGATAGGTTCACCTCGGACAGGCTCACCTGCAGCAGCAGGTTGGTCTTGGTGTGCGGGTCGTCGTAGGTACGATGGTCCACCTTCCACCGCACATGCTTCGCCAGCTCAGCGTTGACAAACTCCTGTAGCGGCCAAGAACACAAGAAAGTGCACAGGAAAGTGCAAGGAAAGTGCAAAGGAAGGTGCAAGGAAAGTGCAAGGAAAGTGCCAGGGAAGTGCAAGGAAAGGAGCAAAAAGAAGAGTTATGCTTGGCCAAAACTTCAGAGAGGAGAAAGTTGGAGCAGGGAAACCGAGATGGACAAGAGGGGAAGTCCATGCAGCACTGCCATACGAGCAATAAGCAAATAAACTACCCCTCTGCATAGAGGGTTAGATCCGGCAGTGCCTTGGAAGAAACCTTGCACTGCATGCATTGCACACTGCCCCTGCACATTTCCCTCCTGCTCGCCCCATTCTGAAATGCGCAAGGGCGGGGTGTGCAAGGCAAGGCATGATGCATTGCGCCCCATTCTGCCTGATGGAGAGCTTTCCACACTCAGCAGCAGCACACAGCACCTGACACAGAGCATCCTGCCTGATTGCATGCCACCGCACTGGACCGCACATCACCCCCCTCACCTCATTATGCATGACAGGCAGAATATGCATCACCGGCTCTACTGTCACACCCGCAGCAGCAGACAGCAAGATTGGACCCCCATCGCTGTAATGCACCAGATGTAAACAACTCTCACCTCGCTGTAATGCACCATATGTAAACAACTCTCACCTCGCTGTATTGCACCATATGTAAACAACTCTCACCTCGCTGTATTGCACCAGATGTAAACAACTCTCACCTCGCTGTATTGCACCATATGTAAACAACTCTCACCTCGCTGTATTGCACCATATGTAAACAACTCTCACCTCGCTGTATTGCACCATATGTAAACAACTCTCACCTCGCTGTATTGCACCATATGTAAACGACTCTCACCTTGCTGTAATGCACCATATGTAAACAACTTTCACCTCGCTGTATTGCACCAGATGTAAACGACTCTCACCTCGCTGTAATGCACCATATGTAAACAACTCTCACCTCGCTGTATTGCACCATATGTAAACAAATCTCACCTCGCTGTATTGCACCATATGTAAACAACTCTCACCTCGCTGTATTGCACCATATGTAAAGAACTCTCACCTTGCTGTATTGCACCATATGTAAACGACTCTCACCTCGCTGTATTGCACCATATGTAAACGACTCTCACCTCGCTGTATTGCACCATATGTAAAGAACTCTCACCTCGCTGTATTGCACTATATGTAAACAACTCTCACCTTGCTGTATTGCACCATATGTAAACGACTCTCACCTCGCTGTATTGCACCATATGTAAAGAACTCTCACCTCGCTGTATTGCACCATATGTAAACAACTCTCACCTCGCTGTATTGCACCATATGTAAACGACTCTCACCTCGCTGTATTGCACCATATGTAAACAACTCTCACCTCGCTGTATTGCACCATATGTAAACGACTCTCACCTCGCTGTATTGCACCATATGTAAACGACTCTCACCTCGCTGTATTGCACCATATGTAAAGAACTCTCACCTCGCTGTATTGCACTATATGTAAACAACTCTCACCTCGCTGTATTGCACCATATGTAAACGACTCTCACCTCGCTGTATTGCACCATATGTAAACAACTCTCACCTCGCTGTATTGCACCATATGTAAACAACTCTCACCTCGCTGTATTGCACCATATGTAAACAACTCTCACCTCGCTGTATTGCACCATATGTAAACAACTCTCACCTCGCTGTATTGCACCATATGTAAACAACTCTCACCTCGCTGTATTGCACCATATGTAAACAACTCTCACCTCGCTGTATTGCACCATATGTAAACAACTCTCACCTCGCTGTATTGCACCATATGTAAACAACTCTCACCTCGCTGTATTGCACCATATGTAAACAACTCTCACCTCGCTGTATTGCACCATATGTAAACAACTCTCACCTCGCTGTATTGCACCATATGTAAACAACTCTCACCTCGCTGTATTGCACCATATGTAAACAACTCTCACCTCGCTGTATTGCACCATATGTAAACAACTCTCACCTCGCTGTATTGCACCATATGTAAACAACTCTCACCTCGCTGTATTGCACCATATGTAAACAACTCTCACCTCGCTGTATTGCACCATATGTAAACAACTCTCACCTCGCTGTATTGCACCATATGTAAACAACTCTCACCTCGCTGTATTGCACCATATGTAAACAACTCTCACCTCGCTGTATTGCACCATATGTAAACAACTCTCACCTCGCTGTATTGCACCATATGTAAACAACTCTCACCTCGCTGTATTGCACCATATGTAAACAACTCTCACCTCGCTGTATTGCACCATATGTAAAAAACTCTCACCTCGCTGTATTGCACCATATGTAAACAACTCTCAGTGTATAAACAACTCTCACCTCGCTGTATTGCACCATATGAAAACAACTCTCACCTCGCTGTATTGCCACCATATGTAAACAACTCTCACCTCGCTGTATTGCACCATATGTAAACAACTCTCACCTCGCTGTATTGCACCATATGTAAACGACTCTCACCTCGCTGTATTGCACCATATGTAAACAACTCTCACCTCGCTGTATTGCACCATATGTAAAGAACTCTCACCTCGCTGTATTGCACCATATGTAAACAACTCTCACCTCGCTGTATTGCACCATATGTAAACGACTCTCACCTCGCTGTATTGCACCATATGTAAACAACTCTCACCTCGCTGTATTGCACCATATGTAAACAACTCTCACCTCGCTGTATTGCACCATATGTAAACGACTCTCACCTCGCTGTATTGCACCATATGTAAACAACTCTCACCTCGCTGTATTGCACCATATGTAAACAACTCTCACCTCGCTGTATTGCACCATATGTAAACAACTCTCACCTCGTTGTGCCTGACTGGCAGTTCATTGAACTCAGCAGCACCACACAGCACATGCAGCGCAGTCTCGAGCATCACACCCGTTAACACCCGCGACAGTAGATGGCATTACTGAATCACTGTCACCGCAATGCACCATAATCAACCCCCTCTCACCTCGTTGTGCCTGACTGGAAGCTCATCGAACTCAGCAGCACCGCACAGCACATGCAGCACGGTCTCCAGCGTCACGCCCGCAGCAGCGGCCGGCGAAGTGAGATTGGCGGTGAACAGTGCGGCGGTGGTGAAGTGCAGGTAGTACTGCGAGGCGATCAGTCCGGGCGGCAGCGGATCCACACTGCCGTCCTCATGCAGGGCGATACACCCGGCTGCATCCAGGTCCGCCAGAGTGCGGCTCACGAGGCTGCAGGAGGGAGCAAGGGAGGGATGAGTTGACAAGGTAACCACAGAGAGTGCCAGAAGGGGTAGAGGATCCACACTGCTGTCCTCATGCAGCGCATTGGACCCAGCAGCACCTAGATTAGTCATAGTGCAGCTGACGAGGCTGCCGAAGACAAGGGATGCGGCATGCAAGGACAAGGCGATCATTACACCCGAAACCCTAAAGCATCAGAGGATCCAAGGGAATCTCACTCTGGGAGGAAAGCGTCGAACAACTCAGCACTGGTATTCAAGAGCTTGTCAAAGGACGGGTGATACAATAGGTGGCGGAAGAGGCGGTCCAGGTGAGGCAGTCCAAACCAAAGCAAGTTGCTCAACACATTACTATTGGACAGATTCCAGGTCTGTTAATGCGTGAATCCACAGGCTCTTACTCCGAGAGGAACACGTTGATCGACTCAGCACTGGTGTCAGAGAGGCCGTAGAAGGAGGGGTTGCAGAGCAGGCGGCGGAAGAAGAAGGTCCAGGTGAGGTAGTCCATGGCGTCCTGCACACTGGCGATGCTGCCGCCCGCCACCTCTGCATTCAGGTGATCGTGCAGCACGAGGTGCAGGGAGGACTCCACTGGGAACGGCTCGTACAGGAACTGGGGTGCAGGGGGGGTTGGGGGGGGGAGTGGTGGGGAGGTTGTAAGAACAGGATGAGTGAGGTAGTCCAATCACCCTGCCCTGCCCCCCCTGCCACCTCGGATCGTGTAGCACGAGGTGCAGGGAGGACTCCACTGGGGAAGGGTCGTAAGGAACTATGGTGGAGAGAGAAAAAGGGAAGGGGAGAAGGAGGGGAAGGATGAATGGGGCGAGGTAACCCATGGCATCCTGCACGCTGGCGATGCTGCCGCCCGCCACTTTTGCGTTCAGGTGGTCATGCAGCACGAGGTGCAGAGAGGACTCCATTGGGAATGGCTCGTACAGGAACTGCGAGATAGAGGACGAGCGGGGTTGTGAAAAGTTTCTTGCACACTGCTATGGTAACACGTCCCCTTCCCTGTCAGCGCTCGAGCCGTCTACATTGGTCGCTTGAACCTCCACTGCGAGCATAAGATGAAGGGAGATTTCGACAGCATGAGGTTTCTTATGGCAGATGTGGTCGCCCCACGCGCCCCGTCATGTGGAGGATCTATCAGTGATCCATCTACCGCCCTTTCACCTTCTTATAGAAGCGCTTCTTGGTTTCGTGCACCAGGATCACCGCCTTGGCCTCATTGTCAAACTGCCGTTGGCCCGCCTGCCCCACCATCTGTGGCACGGCGGTGATGGGCCACCATCCATCTCCACATACTGCCTCTGCCCCTAAAGCTTCCGACCCCCCCTACCAGAGATGTTTGAGAATTCTTGTGAGATTTTTTTTAGAATTCTTGTGAGAGATTTCCTAGAATTCTTGTGAGAGATTTCTTAGAATTCTAAAAAATCTCTCACCCGGCTTGCCCGCCCCATCGTCTGCAGCAAGTCGGTGATGGGCATCTATCTCCACATACCGCCTCTGCCCCTATAGCTTCTGCCCCTCCCCTGCCCCTTTTCCTTGAAGGAAGTAGCTTTGAGGAGAAAAGAGTGAATTGAGAAGGGAGCCAACAGGCTCTACTGTACAAACAAGGAGCAAGGAAGAGTTGGAAGGGAAGCTCTCCTATTGGCCATAAAGTGGACCAATGGGAGAGGTTGCTTGGAAGGCAAGCAACCACAAAGTGTGGTGCTTGGTGATTGGTTGGTTCTTAAGACCATTTGGTTGGAATAGTGCCAACCAAATGTCTAGGACCAAATCTAAACTTGACCAACCCAAATGTGGGGTTGTTCAACCCAACCAACTCCCCCCCAATAAACATAATGACCACACCTCCTAATCTAGGCATGCATGTTGTATATATATATACATTACAGCATTCCTCACCTTCTTGGAAAAGCCCTTCTTCGAGCCGTGAATCAGGACCACACCGGCCTGGTTTTCCCACATGTTTCCCATGTTCCTCTCCTGCCCCCTGCCCCTCTTCCTCACTTTCGTATAGAAGCTCTTCTGGGCTCGTGCACCAGAATTACCGCACAGGCCTCGCTGTCGAAATATGGTCGGCCCGCCCGCGGCCCGCCCCATCATGTGCAGCACGACCATGACGGGCATTTCCACTCCACATACCGCTTCCGCCCCTTCCCCCCTCACCTCTTGTAGAAGCTCGTCGTTTCCTCCTGAACCCCCAACCTCCTCACCTTCTTGTAGAAGCTCTTCTTCGGCTCGTGCACCAGAATGACTGCCTTGGCCTCATTGTCAAACTGCGGCCGGCCCGCCCGCCCATCATCTGTAGCACGTCGGTGATGGGCATCTCCACATAGCGCTTCTGCTTGCCGTCGAAGTACTCCGTGCCCTTCACCACCACCAGGTGCGCCGGCAGGTTCACACCCCACGCAAGTGTGGATGTGCACACGAGCACCTGGAAGGGCGTCAGAAGGAAGAGGAATTTTACCGAAGGCTAGGGGGTCAAGTGCAGTACTCTGTGCCCTTCACCACCACCAGGTGCGCTGGCAGGTTGACGCCCCACGCTAGGGTAGATGTGCAGACAAGCACCTGGACGGGGATGCAAGAGGGAGGGGAATGCGAAGGGGAGCGGGGGCAGGAGAAGTGCTCCGTGCCCTTTACCACCACCAGGTGCGCCCAGAGATTGACAGTGAAACTCCATGCCAGGGTGGATGTGCACACCAGAACCTGTGAGGGGATGGCAATATAGACGAGTGGTATCACATGGTTACCACATGGCGATCCATGGCTACCGCATGGCTACTACAACATGGTTACAACACGGCTATCACATGGTTACCACACGGCTATCACATGCTTATCACATGGCTATCACGTGGCTATCACATGGGTACCATATGGTTACCACACCGTTACCACACAACTACCACGCAGTTACCTCCATCTTCCTCTCGGCAAAGAGGGTCGTCACTAGTGATCTGTCCCCCTGCGTCAGCTCAGCGTGGTGCAGCCCGATGCCAAACTCCAATGTGTGGTTGTGGTTACCACATGGTTACCACACAACTACTGGACACAATTACCTGAATCTTCCGCTCAGCAAACAACGTCTCCACAAGTGACCGGTCCCCCTGCGTCAGCCCAGCGTGGTGCAGCCCGATGCCAAACTGCAGCGCGTGCTTGAGCTCTGCTGAGGATGCCATCTCCACGTACTCCTCCATCTCCTCCTCCCCGCGTGCACAAACTGCCGGGGGCGCTCATCTGCTGCTGCGTACTGATTAGAGGCAGCGAAGGTAGGCATAGGGGAAGGAGAGATCTACACAAACACAAGCAACAGAAGGCCTAAGCGCACTGCCATGGCCACATGCGCCTCCATCTCCTACTCTTCCCCGTTCACGAACTGCCGCGGCTGCTCGCCCGCTGGTATGTAATGATTGGGTAGAAGGGAGCGACAGGGGCGTGCGGAGGGAGAAATGGGGAGGGAAAACAAGGAGGGGAAGGGGGGAGACTTTGAAGGGAAATCCCAGCCACACACACTGCCATGCCTGCACGGTTCTCCATCTCCTCCTCCCCCCCCTTCACGAACTGCCGCGGCCGCTCGTCCGCTGCAGCATACTGATTGGGGGCAATAGGAGGCCGACATAGGGGAAAGGGAGAAATTGGGAAAGGATCCTCTTTTGAAGAACGCCACATGCAAACCCCAGCCGCAATGTCATCCCCACATAGCCCTCTTTTTGAGGCGCCAAAAAAATAGACATCACATGCAAACCCCAGCCGCACTGCCATCCCCACATAGCCCTCTTTTTGAGGCGCCAAAAAAATAGACATCACATGCAAACCCCAGCCGCACTGCCATCCCCACATAGCCCTCTATTCATCTCCTCCTCCCCCCCTGCAAATACTGGCGGGGGCGCTTGTCCACTGCTGCATATTGACAGGTGAGGCGCAGAAAGCCCCGAAGCAGATTAGGCAGACTCAAAAGGAACCTCGGCTTCAGCTGCGTCCCGGCGGAAACGAAGGAAATCAGGTCTCATGTATGAGCACTGGCTTGACGGGCGAGTGGTTGAGGATGGCGTCATAGATGGGTTTGGGTACTGCGCGTTACACCTCACCTGAATCAAATCGAGCGCAGTGAGCCGGGTCTGCCGCCTCGAAGACACGAACACGAGCACGGGCTTGACGGGCGAGTGTGTGAGGATGGCGGCGTAGAGCGGCTTGTTCATGGCGTTCATGCGCGGGCAGTAGAACTTGCCGGGGTACCCCTGGATGTGCACGTCTAGCGGCACCGGCCGCACGCTGGGCTTGAAGTTGAAGAGGCCCACTCGCTCTATCCCCAGCCAGTCAGCCAAGTCCCTGGGAGAGGGGAATGAGAATGAGGGAGAGGGGATCGAGAATGAGGGAGAGGGGGGAAGCAAGGGTATTAGGGATGAAAAGCGGCCGTGGAGATTTCCAAGGTACCCGTGGATGCGCACATGTACATGCACGGGATGCTCACACAGGCGGCTTGAAGGTGACGAGGCCCACTTGCTCTACTACCCGCCAGTCAGCCAGGTCGCACGCTTGGCTTGAAGTTATAGAGACCTACCCGCTCTATTCCAAGCCAGCTCTAGCCTGTGGGATATTGTGCAAACAACAGCACCAGTTGTTGCATGACAACGGGCGTAACGATGTAACCGATAGCCTGATCACACCTGGCGTTGGCGAGGGTGGTGGAGAGGCCGAAGAAGCAGACGGGGTGGGCAGTACTAAGCCGAAACATCTGGCAGGTGTACCTGCAGGTCCATCTGGTAGTAGATCTGTTGCCGGAGTGCAAAACGCACCTGGCATTGGCAAGCGCAGTGGAGAGCCCGAGGAAGCGGATGGGGCGGGCAGTGCGGGCAGAGATGTATCTCATCCTCGATACTATCACCTCCAGTACTGGCCCTCTGTCCTGGCCCAGCAGGTGAATCTCGTCCATGACCATCAGCCCCACCTGCATGAGATAGCACAAGGGGAGGGGTGTTGGGACAACGAGAGGTGCGAGCGATGTGACGTGGCAGCACAGGTTGTACCGCATCCCCAACACTATCACTTCAGTGCCAGCCCTGTGTCCTGCCTGCCCCAGCAGGTGACTTTTGAGGCGCCTCAAAAGCCCTGTATCCTGCCTGGCCCAGCAGGTGAATCTCGTCCATGACCATCAGCCCCACCTGCACGAGATAGCATGACAGAAGGGGGTTGATTGAGGCAATGAGAGGTGCGAGCAATGTAGAAAAATGGGTTGTATCCTCGACACTATCACCTAACACTGGCCCCCTGTCCTGGCCCAGCAGGTGAATCTCGTCCATGACCATCCGGGCGGTACACTGGTCAGGGGTAAGGGAGAGCTAATACCCGTTATAAGATGCAATATTCTCCGCTAACCTATATCACCTCTGTCATGAGTCCTGACCCTCTGTCCCCACCCAGCAGACGAATCTCGTCCATCAATGTCAACCCATCCGAATGAGATACAGTATGACATGCATTATGGGGGACGGAATGGGGTTAAGACACCAGCAGTATGAGATGAAAGAATTCAAGAAGTTGTTTGAGTAATAGAAACAGGAGCATACATAGGAAAGTTGGGAAGGAAGGGAAGCTAGCAAGAGAAGGATGAACAGTGCCACATGCAGTTGGGTAGGAACAGTACCCAACCACCATGGGAGCCACTTGCGTGGCCCCAATCTTGTGGTCTTGGTGTTCAGGGGCTCCAACCACTCCGGGGTTGGACTAACACCCCTTGCACTTTGATGTGTACACCACAGGTTGGTGTACACCTAGCTAATATACTAGTCGAGCATGTTACAATAGATATATATAATCTAGCATGAGATGTATCACATCCTTGATACCAACAGAAAAATATCGTTCATCACCAGCAGGCCCACATGCATAAAGCAGCATGGAGGAAAGGGACCAAGGATGCATGGCAACAGGTGTATAAAGCAGCACTAAGATTCTCCTCGATACTATCGCGTCCAGTATTAGAGCTGCGAGTGAAGCCGTCCCACTTCTCAGGTATTGCCACCATGGGGAAGGAGAACCTATCTGTCATAAGCCACCTCCCTCACCCAGTAGTTTCTCACCGACTGAGCATACGATCGGTTGTGCCAGCTGCGCGTGATGCCGTCCCACTTCTCACCACGTATGCATACAATGCCGCAACTTGTACCTTTTCCCCTACCCGCCATTCCCCCCACTCTCTCACCGTCTGCGCATACGACCGGTTGTGCCAGCTGCGGGTGATGCCGTCCCACTTCTCTGGAGTCGCCACAATGACGTCAGCCGCCACCAGCAGCTTCATGTCTGGGGTTAGGTCGCCCGTGAGCTCCACCTGTGGCAAAACAGAAGAGGAGGACAGGAAGGAAGGTAGGCGCGAAGGATACGAGGGGAGGGCGATGGGAGGAGGGACAGCAGACCAAGGGAGGCAATGATGTCAGCTGCCACCAGCAGCTTCGTGTCGTCCGGGGTAAGGTCACCCATTAGCTGTTGTTAGCTCCACCGTCCACCTGTGAGACAACACAGCTTCTTGCCCCAGTCTGCGGGGGTCTGGGCTATGCAGGTGGAGCTTGCGGTTTACCATGCACTTGGGTTGCGGTTTACCATGCACTTGGGTTGCGGTTTACCATGCACTTGGGTTGCGGTTTACCATGCACTTGGGTTGCGGTTTACCATGCACTTGGGTTGCGGTTTACCATGCACTTGGGTTGCCGTTTACCATGCACTTGGGATGGGTGAGTTATGGCATGAACTCCTAGCCCCAGTCCTCCAGGTTTAGGGCTTACGATTGAGGACCGAAAGGTAAAGGATTAGGATTGAAGGAATACGCACCATGCATGCACTTGCCAATTATTGGCATGAAGTTCTTGTCCCAGTCCCCGGGGTTCAGGGTTTAGATTTCGGGGCTTCAACAGAAGGCCTGGATGGGATGTACGCACCATGCACTTGCCGAGCTTGGGCATGAAGTTCTTGCCCCAGTCCTCCATCCTCTCCCGCACCAGCGCCTTGAGAGGGGCAATGTATATCACCTGGCAATAGGAGGAGGTGGGGAAGGAATGCGAGGAAAGAAAGATTTAAACAACAACAAACGACGGGATGGAGGGAACAGGACGAGGGATAAAGAGAGAGGGAGAAGGAAAAACCAAACCAGAAGGCATGGATGGAATAGAGCTCGAGCGGTGCAGGGCTCGGCCTGGCGTTGCTAGCACAAGCCAGGCCAACAGAGTGGAACAGGCAGGGAGCACTTACCCGAACCCTAGCTTCCCCACCTTCATGCCTGGCTGTGTGCGAAACAGCCTGAGCATGGCAAGATCAGCACGAATGGTCTTGCCGCTGCCGGTGGGAGCCCCCAGCAGGCTGTTCTTTCTCCCCAAGACCCCTATTGTCTTCCTATCCTACTTGTCTCCCTCGTTCGCCTACCTTCATGCCTGGCTGCGTGCGGAACAGCCTGAGCATGGCGAGCTCAGCCGAGATGGTCTTGCCACTGCCGGTGGGCGCCCCCAGCAGCACGCTGTGGTCGGTGTGGTACAGCGTGTGGAAGGCTTGAGTCTGAATGGGGTTGAAGTGCGAAAACCCGTACAGCGACACCGCCTGGGGATCCCCCAAGGCTGTGACGGGGAGAGGCCGCAGGTTGAGTAGCTCTGTGTGGGGCGGATGGCGCTGGGAGGGAAAGGAGGAAGGAGGAAACATGGAGAGAAGCAGGGGGGTGCATATGAATAGATTGAAGCCTAAGAACCATAGTTTGGCACCAGAGCCAGCCGGTGGCCGCCCCCAGAAGCAAGCTGTGGTCGGTGTGGTAGAGTGTGTAAAAAGCCGTAGAGTGACACCGCCTGGGGATCCCCCAAGGCCGTGACGGGGAGAGGCCGCAGGCTGAGTAGCTCTGTGTGGGGGGGATGACGCTGGGGGAGGGGAGGGTAGAGGAGGGGGGGCAAGAGGAAGGCCTGCATCTGAATGGGGTTGAAGTGTGTGAATGTGAAGGTGCAGAGAGACACCGCCTGGGGATCGCCCAGGGCTGTGAGCGAGAGAGGCCGCAGATTCAGGAGTTCTGTGAGTCTGCTTTTGAGGAGTTCTGTGAGTCTGCTTTTGAGGAGTTCTGTGAGTCTGCTTTTGAGGAGTTCTGTGAGTCTGCTTTTGAGGAGTTCTGTGAGTCTGCTTTTGAGGAGTTCTGTGAGTCTGCTTTTGAGGAGTTCTGTGAGTCTGCTTTTGAGGAGTTCTGTGAGTCTGCTTTTGAGTCGACTCAAAAGCAGATTCGGGAGTTCTGTGAGGGAGGGGTGGCGGTGGGGAGAGAAGGACAGGGAAGCAGAGGACAGGGGAGAAGGTTGGGGGAAAGGCTCTTGGTCTTCAGTGGGCTGACGCGTGAGGATGACATCATGACACTGCTTGGGGATCGCAGAGGCCTGTGAACGGAAGAGGATGCAGGCCGAGTCGTTCTGTGCGTGAGGGAGTGACGTTGGGGAGGGGAGGAAGTGCAAGCGAGAGCAAGGAAGAGAAAGGGAGTGGACGGATGTAGGGAAGAACAAAGCCCACCGCAGAAGGAACAGTTGGAGGTCCTTCAAGCAAGTCGAGGGTTACCTCGGGCAAGTGCGAAGTTACATCGAGCAACAAAGAAGTTACCTCATGCAAGAGATTTGTTGCCTCGGGCAGGATAGATAGAACGTACCTCGGGCAGGATGAGGTGGCGGAAGGAGATGGTGTGGGTGGAGGAGGAGGAGAGCCAGTTGTCGGAGATGGCGCGTACGTAGTACTGCGGGGGCAGCGGCTCGAAGATGGGGATGGTGAAGGACAGCGTGTGTGTGCCCTGCGCCATCATCTTCTTGGAGAGGATGAAGTACTCCGTGTGGTAGATGTGCTCGTTCTCACTGTCCTGGTGGGTGCAACGGAGAGACAATAAAAAAGGATGGGATGGAGCTTGGTTATGGGGATGGTTAGAGGATCTCAGACAGAATGGAATACTCCGTGTGGTGTATGTGATCGTTCTCGATTGTCCTGCTTGGAGAAAGGGGAGGAAATTAAGGCAGGACAGAGGAAGAGGGAGAGGGAAAGAGAGTGAAGTCCAAGGTGGCTGTTGGCTGAAAGTAGAGAACAGACTGCATAGACTGTTGAAGAAGAAGGCTACTGCATCATCAGAGGTGAGTGTGAGGATGGAAAAGAGTACAGAGCAGGAAAAGAGTACAGAGCAGGAAAAGAGTACAGAGCAGGAAAAGAGTACAGAGCAGGAAAAGAGTACAGAGCAGGAAAAGAGTACAGAGCAGGAATTGCTCAATTTTCACAAGAACAACAAGGATTGCTTGGGATGGGAGTGACTCGATTAGTGCTTCACCTCCAAACTATATCCACAACCGTTTACCACATTCACTGCTCCTAACATGTATCCACCCATATCCACTCACCTTCAAACCAGAGCCACTCACCTCCACTCCACCCATAGCCACTCAACTCCACCCATATCCACTCACCTCCACCCATAGACACTCATCTCCACCCATCTCCACGCACCTTTACCCATAGCCACTCACCTCCACCCATAGCCACTCACCTCCACCCATCTCCACTCACCTCCACCCATATCCACCACCGCTGTGAGTTGCCATGGAATCGTTCCTTCCACTGGAAGGTGGGCGTCACGTAGAGCGTCACCTGGCAGGGGTGGGGGGGGGGAGGGATAGGGGAGCAGATACCAGGATGCGCATCCCAATGGCATGAGAGGTGCATTCCAGTGGCTGTGGACGTGAATTCGGTGGCACATACAGAGTCACATGGCTGGCAGGGAAGGGAGGAGGGCAGAGAGAAGAGGGAAGAGGGGGGGGAGTTGGGTGGTTGTGTTTCGGTTGCGATAAAGATGCATATTAGCGTTCACATAACATAATGAATGCACATATCCCTCTACAGGAAACAAGGAGTCACATTCAGATAGACTTGGAGAAGAGGGGGAGACGATAGGATGTGGAGATGGTGGGAGATGGTGGGAGATGGTGGGAGATGGCGAAAGTAGTAGACTGCAGGGAAGAGTATCCGGGTGCAAAGAGAAAGGTGGGGAAGGCGCAGAGAGAACGAACAGAGGAAATATTCTATCAACGCTGTGCGGGAGGGAGGGTGATGGGGCAAATTTTAAGGCGCCTAAATAGACGCACAGCACACCTGAAGCACGGTGCGGGTGATGGGGCTGATGTGAGCGTCGAGCTCAAGGTAGGGGAACTGAGAGACGCACTGCGACACAAGCTGAGGGACGAGTGAGAGCAGGGGGTGGGGGGGAGAAACGGAGAGTGGGGTTGAAGAGAAGGAAGAGAAGGGTTGATCAGATGGGGCTGATGTGAGCGTGGAGCTGGAGGTAGGGGAACTGAGAGCCGCACTGCGACACAATCTGAGGTGGGCGAGGGAGGGAGGAGGGAGTACAAGGCAGGAGGGCTACAGGGAGGACAGGAGGTGATTACAGTGATGGGCGTTTGCTCCAAGAGACGAGGTTGGTGAGAGACAGGAGTAGAAGTCGATGTGATCTGACCCACCCACTTTTTAAGCTAAAGGAATCATAAGTCACAAAGCTGTGCGTGCAGTACAAGGAAAAGGGCACTGACACAAGAGGACAACGGACGAGGAAAATGGTTCTACATTGGATAGGTAGCATCTTAACTGCTAGCAGGATGATGGCAGTGAACTCATACTTTTGAGTCGACTCAGAAACAGTTGCCTCTTCACAGCACCAGGAGGGCCCACCTTGGCAGCGTAGGGCGAGCGGATGATGGCAGCAAAGCCCACCTTGGCAGCATAGGGCGAGCGGATGATGGCAGCAAAGCCCACCTTGGCGGCATAGGGCGAGCGGATGATGGCAGCAAAGCCCATCTTGGCGGCATAGGGCGAGCGGATGATGGCAGCAAAGCCCACCTTGGCGGCATAGGGCGAGCGGATGATGGCAGCAAAGCCCACCTTGGCGGCATAGGGCGAGCGGATGATGGCAGCGATCTCATTGTCGTCCATGTCGCACAGCCGGTCCAGGTCCAGCCCTCGGTCCTCCAGCTTGAACAGCACCTGGGGCACAAAAAATGCAGCGATACAGACATGCATGCATGCATGCATGGGATAGCACACGCGTATGAATGAGGGCGGTTCCAGGTGCCTTGGAATCACCTTTGAGTCGACTCAAAAGTCACCTCGGTTCCAGGTGCCTTGGAATCACCCCTGTCGCCCAGCCCAGGTCCAGCCCTCGGCCCTTCAGCTTAAACTGCACCTGGGGCGCACCATGGGATGATGGGGACATGAGAGGGAGAGCGAATGACGGCTGCAACACCATGTGACACTGGCAGTCCAGGTCCAGCCCTCAATCCTCCAGCGTCAACAGCACCTGAGGCACGGTGTGGAGTGATAGAGTCATGGGATAAGACATGCATAGGCGCAGGGTGGCTTGAGGTGCCTATAACCAGGCATGTCGCAGAGTCTGTCCAAGTTCATCCCTCAATTCTCCAGCTCGAGCTGAACCTGGGGTACGCCATTAGCACAGCGAGCAACGGGCTGGTATAGGCACGGGATAAATCAATAAGGCATGCTGAGAGAATGGGTGGATTGATTCGAGGTGCCCATCAGCAAGCTCCTCCGGATGTCCAAGTCCAAGTGCACCCCTCGATCCTCGTGCTCGAACAGCACACCTGATGCACACTGCACACAGCGAGGGGTGGTGGTGAAGACGCGTGAAATGGTAGGGTACAGAGGGGCTCCGAGTCTCTGACTGCACGGCCATGACACACAACGACGTGCTCTCATGACTGGCCAGATTCGCTGATCCACCAACTGTGCAGATTTCCAGCAGAGAGACAGTGAAGGGAGCTGATGCGAGATGATCTTATCTCCTGAGTCGCCATTCCTGTGAACTGTCTCAAGGTGCCTCAAGGTGCCTCAAGGTGCCTCAAGGTGCCTCAAGGTGCCTCAAGGTGCCTCAAGGTGCCTCAAGGTGCCTCAAGGTGCCTCAAGGTGCCTCAAGGTGCCTCAAGGTGCCTCAAGGTGCCTCAAGGTGCCTCAAGGTGCCTCAAGGTGCCTCGAGGTGCCTCAAGGTGCCTCAAGGTGCCTCAAGGTGCCTCAAGGTGTCTCAAGGTGCCTCAAAGTGCGTTGCTGTGGCCAGATGTGCCGATCGAACGCATTTGCAGAGACAGTGCAGGGGGGTGGTGGTGGTGTGGGCTGACCCTTCAAACTGCCACAGGGGATGCTGCTGCTGCCAGATGCGCTGATCCACCGCCTTCGCCATCCCCAAGAAAAACGGCGTCACTTACGTGACACTGATAGATTCAACAAGAGGGAGACTGACCTCTTGAGTGAGCACCCCCTCGAACTGCCTGAGAGGGTGCTGGTGCGGCCAGATGCGCTGATCCACCGCCTTGGCCATTTCCAGCAGAGAGGCGGCCAGTGAGCACCATCCTCGTTTCAGAGCGATCTCAAAGAGCGCGCGCACAATGCGGCCGAGCGAGGCAGAGACGTAGGCGGTGTCAGCGATGAGAGAAAAGGAGTCGAGGAAACCCCGGGAGAGGTACACCTGGGGGAGGGGGAGGACCGGGGGGGGGATGAGAGGGCAGGGAGCAGCAGATTGGAAAGAGGGACTACACAGCCGAGCCGAGAGAGGTGGAGACATAGGCGTGTGGTGTCAGCGACAACAGAGACGGGGTCGAGGAAGCCCCGGGAGCGGTAAAGAAGGAGAGTGCAGGGAGCAGCAGGAAATGTAAAGTGCACGATGCGGCCAAGAGATAGACTCTCCTCATAGCCTCTCCTCATAGCCTCTCCTCATAGCCTCTCCTCATAGCCTCTCCTCATAGCCTCTCCTCATAGCCTCTCCTCATGGCCTTGCGTGGATGAGAATGCCCATCTTCCGGATCTTGTCCTCGGGCCCGCCCTTGACGTCCAGCGGGCAGCACTTGAGAGAAACTACATCATTGATTATGATACTTTCATGTAGACTAAAAACTCTCTTGTGACTAAGTCTACCTGGATGAGGATGTTGATCTTCCCAATCTTGTCCTCCGGCCCGCCCTTGACGTCCAGCGGGCAGCACTTGGAGCGCAGAGTGAAGAGCTCCGGCATCTCCTCCTCGCGCACCACTATGTTCTCGAACTCGGACGATCTAGCTATCAGGTCTACGATCTGGGAGAGGGAGGGTCAATAGAAAGAGGAAGAGGAGGGGGAGAGGGGAGGGGGAGAGTGAACACCTTGACACCTCCTCCTCGAGCACCATTGTGTTCTCAAACTCGGAGGATCGAGTAATGAAGTCTACTATCTGGGTTCGGGAAAGCGAGGAGCGAGAGGAGAGAATTGAGTGAGACGCAGGAAAAGGAACAATGAAGAGCTCTGCCATCTCCTATTCGTGCAGTGCAGCACTATGTTCTCGAAAACAGAGGATCCCGCTATCAGGTCGAGTCTCTGGGAGGGGGGGAGGAGGGAGAGGGGAGGTTCAGCGGGGGTGAGACCAAGGGGCGGGCGAGCGAGAGGCAGCTTGAGGAGCTCCGGCATCTCCTCCTCCTCTGTTCTCAAGCTCGGATGCTTGCGCTATCAAATCCACAATCTGGGAGCAGGAAAGTGAGAAGGATGAGGGGAACAGCGGGTGAGAGGTGGGAAAGTAGAGACTAGAGCAACAGCATGTCCTCCTCGCTCCGTCACTTGTACCGTCTTAGAGCAGCTTGTTGCAAGACTTCGACTCATTAGAGGCCTCCACTCCACGCCATGGACGTGTATCAGATGTAGAAGTGGCTTGCCACTCGTACCAGCTCTCAGTGACATGCTGCCGCCCCCTATGCCTCGTCAAAGCGCATCCTCCTGGCCCGATCCAACCCCCTTCATTTCCCCCCTCACTCTCACCTCGCTCTCGCTCATGTGTCGTCTCAGCAGCTCATTAGAAGTCTCCACGGATGCGTATCGTACGTAGAAGTAGCTCGCCACACGGCCACACTCAGTGACTTACAGCCGCCCGCCCCTCTCATCAAATTTCATCATCTTGGATGCCCAGCAAACCCTCCCTCCCCTTCTCACCTCGCGCTCACTCATGTGTCGCCTCAGCAGCTCAATAGAAGTCTCCACAGACGTGTATCGGACGTAGAAGTGGCTCGCCACGCGGCCACACTCAGTGACTTACAGCCGCCCACTCCTCTCGTCAAATTTCATCACCTTGGATGCCCAGCAAACCCTCCCTCCTCTTCTCACCTCGCTCTCGCTCATGTGTCGTCTTAGCAGCTCATTATAAGTCTCCACGGACGTGTATCGGATGTAGAAGTGGCTCGCCACCCGTCCCAGCTCTGTGACGTACAGCTGCCCGCTCCTCTCGTCGAACCTCATCATCTTGGCCCGATCCAGCGACCTCGCAGCCTCGGTGATCAAGGCCTGGCGCCGAGCCACCAGGCCTGGATCCATGGCTACCTGGAAGGATGGGAGAAAGAGGGAGGAGGAAGGAGGGGGGGGAGGGGGAGAGAGTGGGAACCAGAGACGGCGGAATAATGGCTTCGTGCCAAGCCACCAGGCCCGGGCCCGAGGCCACCTGAGAGAAGGAGGAGGAGGAGGAGGGAGGAGGTGGAAGATCACAAGGGAGCGATAGTGGGCACTGACAAGTGAGACAAAACACAGGATATGGGATGGCACGAAGAGGCGTTCATAACATGTGGCCTTTGTCCAAGAGATACGTGCACCCCACCCCACCCCAGCCAAGTGCTCTCTAGTCAACTTGGGGTTTGGCCATACACGAACTCACATCCTGCCACGTCATGCCGTACGCCAATGGGTTGGCCTGCATGCGCACGAAGAGGTAGGTGTACCCCAGCCAGGCAGACGCCTCCTTCACGTTGGTGACCGTCCCCAGCACCACCTCCGCGTTCAGATTGTCCTTCAGCATCGCCACGAACTGTGAGGTGAGTGGGGTGGCGTTGGAAGAGGCCACGGGGAAGGAGAAGAGGTGCGTGTGAGAAGAGGAGGAGAGAGGAGCACCGTCCCCAGAACCACCTGATTCCTGTGTGGGAATTCACCTTGTGCCTGTGTAAACTCACCTGATATCTGTGTGAAAAATCACCTGAGACTCAATGGGTATCTGTTGGGTCATGAGGTGCAGGTAGTGCGCAAGCTGGTTGACAACCTGAGACCTGTGGCTGAACCACGACTTGTAATGAAGACCAACCTGTGACCGATGGGCAGCTGGGGCCTCACCTGGGACTCGATGGGCATCTGGTGGGTCATGAGGCGCAGGTAGTGCGCAAGCTGGCTGATAACCTGCTGAGAGACCTGTGGTGAAGTAGTACTTGTGGTGGGAATTCACCTGCGACTCTATTGGCATCTGGTGGGTCATGAGGCGCAGGTAGTGTGCGAGCTGGTTGTGAGCCGTGATGATGATTCCCTCGCCACTCGAATCAAACTGTGGCCGACCCGCCCGCCCAAAGATCTGAGAGGTGGTGTAAGATAAAACAAGGCACAAAGGTGGAACGTGAGTACACCTCAGGGGCGGAAGTAGTGTGCGAGTTGGTTGTGAGCAAAAAGAGGATGCGCTTTTGCTTAAGTCAAGCTGTGGCGGACTTGCTCCGCTGAATAACTGTAGGTGGTGTGGTTTTCGGAAGATATGAATGAACCTGCATGAAGGTGGAAGTGCTTAACCTACTGTGGAGATAAAGGAAAGGGGGCGTTGGGTGAAGAAGCATGGTGCCAAGGCGGTGATTTTTGGTGGCATGGTTGAAGCACGACAGCATGGTTGAAGCAATACAGCATGGGTCAGGTCAGGGTACATGATAGGCTGATATGATGCAATAAAACAGCCGCGCTGTGCTTCGCCTCACACCCAGCATGCAAACTGGACCACACACTACCATACCGCACAGCACCCCGCACTTCACCCACTTTCACTTGCATCACATCCTGCATGCTCAGTGCATCACACACACAGCACCGCGCAGCATCCACTCTCACCTGCATCACATCCAGCATGCCCAGCTCTCGGAAGCCGCCAACCTTGGCGTCATACAGCTGAGTGCCCTGTGGTGGGGAAGAGAGAGGGTAGGGGACAATGGGATAAGATAAAGAGAGAAAGGATTGAATACACTTCGACCTTGTGGTGTCGCGCACTCACACTCACTACATCGTGCCGTGCCTTGTGGCATTACACATGCCATCGTGGTGACTGCATGCCCAATAGATCATTGAAGCCTTGTGCAAGCCAGCGCTCTGACGCCAGCAGCGACTCTACTGATAAATCTGTGAGAATTCTAAAAAAACTATCACGGGCATGCAAACAGCACGAGGTACCGTTGAGAGAAATCTTCACCGGAAGGAGCTACAAGAAAGGTCGGCCATGGAATCACCGCAAAGGAGGCGGGGCCGCTCGATAAATTACACTACCTTGATGATGAACTAAGGAGCTACAGTGCGCTGTACTTCCTTGATGTGTAACAAGGTACTCTATACTGCACCTTAATGATGACAGTGTGAGCTGGCAGGTTGACTCCCCACGCCAACGTGGCTGTGCACACAAGCACCTGAGATGCCGCAGGCGAGAGGAATGTGGGGAAGAGAAAGGGGAGAAAGGGGAGGGGGAGTGGGAGAGTAAGAGAGAGCGAGTGAGAGCTGAGTGACATAGATGAGGAAACAGGGATAGGGTGGCCTATGCCGTGCTTCTCACTCACCGTCACGAGCCCCATGCTGAAGAGCTTCTCAGGGAGCGAGCGATGTGCATGCAGACGACTTTTGAGTCGACTCAAAAGTCACCTTGTATGCAGACGCGTGGCGTGTCGCCTTACAGTGTGTGCCCCTTGCTTCGCCCTCACCTCACCTTCACGAGCCCCATGCTGAAGAGCTTCTCAGTGAGCGAGCGATCAGGGCGCAGCATGCCAGCATGGTGGATGCCAAATCCTGCCTGGAAGAGCTCGCCCAGCTCCCTGTTGCGCGACCTCTGCACATCCTTCTGTTGGATGGGAAATACGTGTGAAGGGACAGCGGAAGGGGTAGGATGGGGAGGCATGAGGGCACGAGAGTGGGCCTAAGCATGCCGGCCTGGAAGAGCTCGCCCACCTCCCTGTTGCGCGACCTCTGCACATCCTTCTGCCCTCCACAGAGGGGAATACGGGGCGAAGAAAGGGAGAGATACCACAGGCGGAAAGGGGGGAGGGAGGAAGGAGAGGGGCTTGCTAGTGTGTGTGTGTATGCTGTGGCTTCCAAACCCCATACCTCCACCAATCACCACACCTCCACTCGCCCCCGCACCTCCACGAGTTTGTACTGAGGCTGTTCCAGCGGGTTGAACAGCTCCACCTCGCCATTCCTCTGTTTCAGCTGTAACTGCCAACCCCCATACTTCCACCGACCACTATACCTCCATGAGTTTATCATCCCCCATAGCTCCATGGGGTTACCAACCACCTCATCTCCATGAATTTGTCCTGCGGCTGTTCCTGCGGGTTGAACAGCTCCACCTCGCCATTCCTCTCTGTGTGTGCTGTGCTGTAACTGCAAACCACCATACCTCTCCATATGTCTGTAACACAGCTTCTAGCCTTCGTACATCCACACCATCACACCCCCACCATCCCCCGCACCTCCATGAGTTTGTACTGCGGCTGCTCCTGCGGGTTGAACAGCTCCACCTCGCCATTCCTCTGAGCCGTCTCCATCTGTCAGGCACGTGAGTGTGGCAACATATAGAGTGTGTGGTGACACGTGGTGTTGTGTGGTAGTACCGTGGGGTGTTGTGTGGTAAAATGTGGTGGTTGCGTCGTAACATGTGGTGGGTGCATCGTAACACGTGGTGTGCACGTGGTAACATAAAATGTGGCAGCATGTGGTAGCATGTGGTAGCATGCGGTCCAATGAGAGGCAAGAGGCATGAGAAATGAGGATGGCAGCTCACACGTGTCTAGCAATAAACTGACGGCAGCAAGTTCCAATGCAGAAAAACAAGAACGGATTTCACGATGCATATGAGCGTATGACACACGAACCAGTATTCTCGCAGTCTTAACAGTGTCCTTCCTGGAGTGCACAAACACCATGGCCTGCTTGCCGTTCTTCACTGCATTCATGGCCTGGGAAGGAACATATGGGTCAAGAAGGCAAACAGGCAGTCACGCAATTAAGCAGTGGAGCAATGGAGCAGTCTTGCGGTCTGGAAGGTGTCGTTCCATCCTGGAGGGCAAGCAGGCCCGAACACCATGGCCTGCTTGGCGCGCTTCACTGCATTCATGGCCTGGGTGGGTGGGAAGAATTGGGTCAACAAGGCAGTGAGCCAGCCAGTCAAGCAGCCATGCAATCAAGCAGTGCGGTATGCCATACGCGCATGGAGGGAATCGACTGGATAACCTTGTAGCTTCTTGCTTGACCATGCATCATCTTTCACTGTGTTTTCCTAGGCGCCTGAAGCAGCTGCTCCGTGGACCGTGCCGATGGGCAGATGCAAATGTGGCCTGTGGAGAGCGCTGATGCGGTTGATGCATGCCTCCATATGGATGCATAACTCAAAATGGATGCATGGTCAGGCATTATTCGCAATACACGCATGTGCCAGCGTCGATGCATTGCCGGGATGCAAAGCCTACAAATCTCATGTGGAACTGTGGAAGCTTCTTTTACCCTACGCGACCTATACCTATAGTAAAATAACACAGCCATGGGGGCATCTCATCCCAAGGATGCCTTGGGAGAGAACCCATGGATCATCGAAGCCATGAATCATATTGCCCCCCACCTTCTCATATGCAATCTCGTGCATGAGCGTGTTGCGACGGGCAAAGTTGGGCTCTGAGACCCCAATGTACTGCTGGGAGAGTGGCACGGGGCGGTACGACGCATCGAAGTAGAAAAGACCGGTGTCCAGGTTGACACGGAGGAATTGCGCCACCTGCAGGTGGGAGCGTGTGAGGGGTAGAGGGCGCACAGAAGGAGCCCATCTTTAGAATTCTAGAGAATGACTCCACTGTACACGGAGGAATTGGGCAACCTGCAGATGGGGGTGTGTGAGGGGTGGAGGATGCACAGGAGGCGGTGAGCACTTAGGAAGAGAAAGGGGATTGACAACGGGAAAGGGGGGAGGTGGATGACAGAAGGTGGCAGTAGGAGACAATGAGGAGTGTATTTTTTAGGCGCCTCCAAAATAGTAGCAGTATCATCTTGAGGAGACAATGAGCCACGATGGTATTTGAAGATCCTCAGCCTCAAGAGGTGAACCGCAGCAGCCGACGCCTCATCATTCATATGAGTGCTTCATATGTGAAACTCAGAATTTCCAATCCTCTGCCCAGTCCCCCTCTGCTTAAAACTCCTGCATCCTACATCCAGCCTAGACATGGGCAGCATGCCGAGCCTGGCTCGACTCGGCTCGACTCGACCACGAGCCAAGTAAAAGTCGAGCTGAGCCGGCTCGACTTAACCCGAGCCGGCTGCCCGAAAATGGCTGGCTCGACTCGGGGTTTGAGGGTCGAGCCAAGGGCCGGCTCGACTTTGGCTCGGCTCGGCTCGACTCGACAGGGGGGGAGTATTGTGATCGTTAGCACTCTTGACTAGAGTAGAAAGTGGGTGTTTGGCGGACCTAGAAAATCGAGGTCCTAAACCGAAATCGCCATTGCTGGTGTACCCTAAAAACGTAAATTTCTGAACCCTAATAACCTAAAACACTCTAGTTAATGTCTGACTGAACTTACGGAGTGAGATTAATGGGGCTTAGGCATGCTAGGCTGGCGTGGTGGGGTGGGCGTAGGCAGCGCTGAGAGTTACTGGAAATCGAAAACCGCGTGATAGGAGTCTAGTTTTGAGGCGCCTCAAAACTAGACTCCTATCAGGCAGCGCTTAGAGTTGCTGGAAATCGAAAACCAGAAATGGGTTCTCGATTTCCAGGGGGGGGGCGAGGCGAGCCGCGCGACTCGACAGTCGAGCCGAAATCGAGCCGGCTCGACTTCGGCTCGCCCAAAAATTTCCGACGAGCCGAGCCGAGCCGCGCAGCTCGACCGGCTCGACTCGGCTCGACTCGGCTCGACTCGGCTCGACTCGGGGCGAGCCGGCCAAAAAAAAAAAACCCGGCTCGACTCGCTTAAAAGTCGAGTCGAGCCGGGTCGAGCCGAGCATGGCTCGGCATGCTGCCCAGGTCTAATCCAGCCCACCTCTGTGTAGTTTGGCAGCGTGGCTGACAGGCCCACGATGCGAATCATGCTCTGAGAGCTCTCCACCTGCGGTATGCATGCCACCATACATGCCACCATACATGCCATGCCACCATACATGCCACCATACATGCCATGCCACCATACATGCCACCATACATGCCATGCCACCATTCATGCCACCATACATGCCATGCAACCATACATGCCACCATACACACAGTTCACGGGTCACTACTGTGCAACAGTGCTCATGCAACACACAGGGCCAGAGCGACAAGAACATCTGAGACACTCTGTGGAATCATGTAGACTAATGGAACCAGCCTGAGGACCACTTGCCTGACAGGAAAATCAACACATATCTACCTGCCACCCGCCTAGCTGCCACCAACCTAGGCACCACCCACCAAGGTTCCACCCACCTAGCTGCCACTCGCCTAGCTGCCACCCACCTAGCTGCCACCCACCTAGGTGCCACCCACCTAGGTGCCACCCACCTAGGTGCCACCCACCTAGGTGCCACACACCTAGTTGCCACCCACCTAGCTGCCGCCCGCCTGGCTGCCACCCACCTTTCTGCTGCCCGCGTGTCTGCCACCCACCTATCTGCACATACCTATCCACCTTTTGACCAGTTTCAGTGCGTGCCACCAGTGTTTCCACCACGCACCGTTGTTGCACCCATGCACCTAGTCTAACACCAGCAGCCGCACCATGCTTGCCTGCTACCACCCTGTGTGTCACCCACCTATCAGAGGGTGCGCGCCACCGGGCTTCAACCACTAGCCCTCGATCGTCATTGAGCACATGCACCTCGCTGATCACCAGCAGCCGCACCAGCAGGTTTACCCCCCACGTGCTACCCACCTGTCCCTGTGTCCCCCTCGCTCACCTGTCTGAGGGTGCGAGCCACTGATGTCTCGATAACCGGCCCTCTGTTGTCGTTGGGTAGGTGCACCTCGTCGATGACCAGCAGCCACGATGCTGGCACGTCACACTGGCCTGTCATAATGGCCTGCGAACGGCTCACCTGTCTCAAGGTGAGCGCCACTAATGTCTCGATGACGGGCCCTCCGTCGTCGTTGAGCAGGTGCACCTCGTCCATCCCCAGCAGGCGCACAGCAGGCTTACCACCCATCAGCCCAGGGGTGGCCCTCTCTCTCACCTGCCTCAGGGTTCGAGCCACCAGCGTCTCGATAACGGGCCCTCTGTCGTCGTTGAGCAGATGCACCTCGTCGATGACAAGCAGCCGCACCAGCGACGCCATGGACACGTCTGAGCTCTTGCGCGTGATCACGTCCCACTTCTCCGGCGTCGTCACGATCATCTGGTGGATGGGGGGGAGGGGGGGGGGGGGCGCGGGGCCAAGGGATAGAGATGGAGGGAGAGAAGACAGCGCGTATCACTATCATAACAGGTGATCGACCAGGTGCGCGTCTCAGCTCTTGCGCGTCTCAGCTCTTGCGCGTCTCAGCTCTTGCGCGTCTCAGCTCTTGCGCGTCTCAGCTCTCAGCTCTTGCGCGTCTCAGCTCTTGCGCGTCTCAGCTCTTGCGCGTCTCAGCTCTTGCGCGTCTCAGCTCTTGCGCGTCTCAGCTCTTGCGCGTCTCAGCTCTTGCGCGTCTCAGCTCTTGCGCGTCTCAGCTCTTGCGCGTCTCAGCTCTTGCGCGTCTCAGCTCTTGCGCGTCTCAGCTCTTGCGCGTCTCAGCTCTTGCGCGTCTCAGCTCTTGCGCGTCTCAGCTCTTGCGCGTCTCAGCTCTTGCGCGTCTCAGCTCTTGCGCGTCTCAGCTCTTGCGCGTCTCAGCTCTTGCGCGTCTCAGCTCTTGCGCGTCTCAGCTCTTGCGCGTCTCAGCTCTTGCGCGTCTCAGCTCTTGCGCGTCTCAGCTCTTGCGCGTCTCAGCTCTTGCGCGTCTCAGCTCTTGCGCGTCTCAGCTCTTGCGCGTCTCAGCTCTTGCGCGTCTCAGCTCTTGCGCGTCTCAGCTCTTGCGCGTCTCAGCTCTTGCGCGTCTCAGCTCTTGCGCGTCTCAGCTCTTGCGCGTCTCAGCTCTTGCGCGTCTCAGCTCTTGCGCGTCTCAGCTCTTGCGCGTCTCAGCTCTTGCGCGTCTCAGCTCTTGCGCGTCTCAGCTCTTGCGCGTCTCAGCTCTTGCGCGTCTCAGCTCTTGCGCGTCTCAGCTCTTGCGCGTCTCAGCTCTTGCGCGTCTCAGCTCTTGCCGGCGTCTCAGCTCTTGCGCGTCTCAGCTCTTGCGCGTCTCAGCTCTTGCGCGTCTCAGCTCTTGCGCGTCTCAGCTCTTGCCGCCGTCTCAGCTCTTGCGCGTCTCAGCTCTTGCGCGTCTCAGCTCTTGCGCGTCTCAGCTCTTGCGCGTCTCAGCTCTTGCGCGTCTCAGCTCTTGCGCGTCTCAGCTCTTGCGCGTCTCAGCTCTTGCGCGTCTCAGCTCTTGCGCGTCTCAGCTCTTGCGCGTCTCAGCTCTTGCGCGTCTCAGCTCTTGCGCGTCTCAGCTCTTGCGCGTCTCAGCTCTTGCGCGTCTCAGCTCTTGCGCGTCTCAGCTCTTGCGCGTCTCAGCTCTTGCGCGTCTCAGCTCTTGCGCGTCTCAGCTCTTGCGCGTCTCAGCTCTTGCGCGTCTCAGCTCTTGCGCGTCTCAGCTCTTGCGCGTCTCAGCTCTTGCGCGTCTCAGCTCTTGCGCGTCTCAGCTCTTGCGCGTCTCAGCTCTTGCGCGTCTCAGCTCTTGCGCGTCTCAGCTCTTGCGCGTCTCAGCTCTTGCGCGTCTCAGCTCTTGCACGTAATCACGTCCCACTTCTCCGGTGTCGTCACGATCATCTGAAGGGTGGTGGGGAGGGAGGAAAGGAAGGGTATTGGAGGTGGAGGGAAGGGAGCATGTCACGATCATGTCATCAAAGGGAGGTGAAACGCGCAAGTGGTTCGTGCGCGCGTTTTTATGGCATCGACAGCATCATCTGGGACTGGGATATATGGGTGGAAACAGAGAATCAGCGGGTGGTCACTCTCCTGTGTGCGTCTCTTCTATCTCCCTCTAGAGCAGAATGCATATCGCCAGTCAGCTCTAACACCCCCACTGTTGGCGCAAGCAAGAGGCACCTATTGCCTCACCTCAAGTCTATCCCTCCCCTCACCTGTGTCTCCTCCATCTCCCTCTTAGTCAGCTGCATGTCGCCAGTCAGTTCTAACACCAACAGTTGGCGCAAGCAAGAGGCACCAGCTGTGTCTCCTCAAGACACGGTTGGCGCAAGCAAGAGGCACCTGTCTCCTCACCTCAAGACTATACCTCTCCTCACCTGTGTCTCCTCCATCTCCCGCTTGGTTAGCTGCATGTCGCCAGTCAGCTCTCGCACCGCCAGGCCCAGAGGGGCCAAGCGCCGCCCAAATGCTGCCGCCATCTCCGCTGCTAGCGCCTGGAGAGGTGGTGGGAATATCACACACAGGAAACGAATGAGAGGAAACGAATGAGAGGAAACACCTAACAACTACAGGCCAAGATACACTGGCACCTCGGCTGCTAGTGCTTAGTCGGAGCATCAAACACTCAGCTTCTAGACACCTATGAGTGTGAATGGCGGTGAGTTGAAGAGATTGAAATGCCATGACACAGCTAATTTTGCCTTCAACGTGCATGCTCACCACGACCGCAGACTACCCGATCACCACTTCTTCCAGCCCGAGAATTGCTAACACCGCGCAGGAATTTCCACAAGAGCTACTCTTCCTACTACATAAGAGCCTTCCTTGTGGAGCGCCCTGGTCCGCACTTCCCCCCTTGCTCCACTGCCTACCTTCATCGGAGCCACGTAGACAACCTTGAAGTCGTTCTTTTGCAGCACTCCGTTCTTGAAGTTGGCTCCCACCTGCAGAAGATGATGGACAACGGATGAGTGTGAGTGAAGGACAACACTCGTATTGAAGAGCGTGAAAGACCTTTGAGTCGACGCAAAAGTCAGCTCGTTTTGAGTCGACTCAAAAGTCAGTTCGTTTTGAGTCGACTCAAAAGTCAGTTCGTTATGTGTCGACTCAAAAGTCAGCTCGTTATGTGTCGACTCAAAAGTCAGCTCGTTTTGAGTCGACTCAAAACTCAGCTCGTTTGAGTCGACTCAGAAGTCAGCTCGTTTTGAGTCGACTCAAAAGACAGCTCCCACCTGCAGTAGATGATGAACGATGGATGAGCGTGAGTGAAGTGAAGGGCAACACTTCTTTTGACATGAACAACGTGAAAGACCTCATGGTGGGGTGGTGGGGGGCATCATTCCAGGCCTTCACATGGTTTGCATTCCACGCCCAACCAGTGTGAAAGACCTCAAGTGACAGTAACGAGTCGAGTCAGTACGCTCACCATCCCCCCCCCCCATCCACCAGCTTAAACCCTCTCTATACCAACATAAAACCCCATGTGACCAGCTAAACCCCTCAATGCATGAGTGTAACCCCTCGTTTTGTCATTTTAACACTCCCCCCCTCACCTCATGCTCAACAGTGGTCATCGTAATGTTGGTCTTGCCCGTTATTGAGTCGACTCGAAAGCGACCTACTCTCCTTAATGCATGAGTGCAACCCTTCGCTTTGTCATTTTAAAACCCCCCCTCACCTCATGCAGAACAGTGATCATCGCAATGTTGGTCTTGCCTGCTCCTGTTGGCGCACACACCTACAGGAAGGGAGATGGTGCAAAGAGGTAGAAGAGACAAGTTATGTTTTATGATTTCCTACAGCTAAGAAGCGGCATGAAGGGTTGAAAATTAAGGTGCCAAAATAATAACACCTGGATGTGCCAAAGAAAAACGCCTTTGTTGGTCGAGATGGCATGGTTTGAGTTGCCGAAAACGCTACACACCGAACCTTAAAGCGCGTACAGGGGGGTTTTGGTAAAGTGTAAGCCGCATGGCAGATGCAAGATGCTAACCCGAAACCTCCCACAGGAAGTACCAGGAGGTTCTCGTTGGAGTAGAAGGCGCGCTGGTAGATGCGGCTCTGGATGCGGTTGAGCGTCTGAAAGCATCATCAAACGCCTTCTGACTCCTGAGGAAACGGCTCCATCTCAGCCACCTTAACCAGCTTCTCCTGCGCCCTGCTCGCTTTACCGTAACCTCAAACAGGACAGGACGTACCAGGAGGTTCTCGTTGGAGTAGAAGGCGCGCTGGTAGATGCGGCTCTGAATCCGATTGAGCGTCTGAAAGCCCTCAAACGCCTTCTGAGCGAACGGCTCCATCTCAGCCACCTTAACCAGCTTCTCCTGCGCCCGCCCCGCCCCCCCTTCCGCAACCACCGGCGGCACATGCACCTCCTCATACCCCTTATAAGTCTTCCTCTTTGTGCCCACAGGCAGCGCCCTCACAGGCACAGCATCGTCCCCTGTGCCGATCAGCGCATCGATCACCCCTCCCCCTCTGTTCTCCCCCGCTTCCACCAACGCCGAAAACCCCCCAGCGCCCAGCAGCCACGCTAATTCCCCCTCCACTCCCCCTCTCCCCCCTCCTGGCCCGCCCACTCCCCCTCCTCCTCCTGTCTTTGCTGCAGCCCGCGCGATCCGCTTGTCCTCCTTCTTCCGCAGCTTCTCCAGCTGCTTCTCCGACTCCGTCTGCACGGTCACTCTGGCGCCATGACGAATGTGGCTGTTGCTGGCGCCACTGCCTGCTGCGTCCGAATCCATTGCCTCTTTCAAGGCTGAGAGGGCGGACTGAGCAGCGGATACTAGGGCCTTCCGATGCTGGCGGGTGGGGAGGGGGGAGGAAGGAGGGGGGAAGGGAGGGGAAGAAAACAGTGTCACATGTGGCTGTTGCTGGCGCCGCTGCCTGCTACACCAGCATCCATTGGTTCTTTCAGGGCTGACTGGGCTGCAGAGACTAGGGCCTTCCGATGCTGGTGGGTGGGGAGGGAAGTTGTGCAAGGGGGAAGGAAGGGATGTGGCGGTTGTTGCGGGCTCCTGTGACTGCTGAGTCGCTTCCATTGCCTCCTTCACAGCTGAGAGGGCCGACTGAGCTGCGGACACTGGGGCCTTGCGGTGCTGGCAGGTGGGGAGGGGGGAGGAAGGAGGGGGGGTGGAAGGGGAAGAAAAAAGTGTCAAATGTGGCTGTTTGATGCCGCTGCTGCCCACGGCATCTGCATCCATTGCTTTCTTAAGGGCTGAGAGGACCGATTGAGCTGCGGACACTAGGGCCTTTCGGTGCTGAACAGGGAGGCAGGCGGGAGGAGAAGGGGATAGACAGAGTATTGGGTGTGGCTGTTGCTGGCGCCGCTGCCCGCTGCATCTGCATCCATTGCCTGCGTGAGGGCTCAGAGGGTCCATCCAGCTGCAGAGACCAGTGCCTTGCGGTGCTGATGGGGTGGCGAGGTGGGCGGGGGGGAAGCGAGGACGGGAGAAGGGAAAAGGACGGCAGACGGACAATAAGAGAGATGCCACAGAGAGAGCAAATAACTGATGCAAGAGGTTCGATGGAGGAATAAAGAACATACATAACAAGAACCACATGAGGCACAAGACGCATATGCATTCGTTCGTACCTGTAGCAGTTGCTGGATGAACTCAAAGCCTTGATCTCCCACCAAGTTGAACAGCTCACCTGCAACCTGGTGCATATGCATGCACACAGACACATGCACACGGACACATGCGTGCACATACGCACACACATGCACACGAGCACAGAAGTTCACACATATGGACACACACACAAAAACACACAGATTATTCAGTTAACTGTCAGTTGCGCCCCTTCCCCACTAAACACCCCACAGCTTAGGATTTGATGCACCCGAACCTACAGCACACACACAACAATCCGCACTAGCAAACGCAGCCAGAGACAGCTCGTCTGCAGTCAGCTGCGCCCCTCCCCCCACTCGGCACTCAATGTAGCATCCCACACCTACCATACGCACACAAAACCCTCTGCACCGCACGTCACCTTCTGAGCCAGGCGACTGCATCAGGTCGAGCATGGCCAGTGAGGGAAAATTCATCCGCAGTCAGCCGCGCCTTTCCCCCCTACTGGGCTGCGCGCACATACATCCCACCCCTAGCACACGCACGCACCCCCCTTCCTTCTTCCCTCATCTCCTGAGCCAGGCGACTGCATGAGCTTGAGCACAGCCAGGGACAGCTCGTCTGCCACACACGACTTACCTTTAGCACATGCATACACTCCTCCAATCGTACCTCATCTCCTGAGCCAGGCGACTGCATCAGCTTGAGCACAGCCAGGGACAGCTCGTCTGCAGTGAGCTGCGCCCCTCCCCCCCACTGGGCCGCCTGCACACACGACTGGTGCAGCCAGCGCAAGTCACGCGGCCCCTCCTCGCCCTCCTTGCTGCCACCACCAGCACCACCATCAGCACCTGTTAGAATGTGTTCTCGCACCTGTTCCTGCGCCTGGGCCGGCACCGGAACTGGCACCTGATAATCCACCTGAGCTGCCACCTGAGCTTCCACCTGAGAGTCCACCTGAGAGTCCACCTGAGCCCGCGCCTGTGTGCGGGCTCTGACCTCCTCCCAGAACTGCTGCAGCAGCTGGTTGCCGTCCAAACCAGCAGCAGGCACCTGGAAGGGTAGATCTGACCCAAACATGGGTTCTTGGTGTGGTGCAGAGCGGTTCTGGTGGTGGTGGTGCGGTTTGGTGTGGTGGGTGCGCTGCCAGGAGAGAAGCTGGAGTGTGAGGGAGATGGCTCGACGGAGGAGAGCGAGGTCTGGGGAGGTATGGCCGAGGAGGGTGGAAAGGTGAGACCTGGAGGGGGGAGGCAAGAGGGGGAGATGGGAGTTTCGTGATGGGGAGATGCAAAAACAGGGAGAACCGAACCGAGCACATGAAGGGGGACCAGTGTGGTGTGGTGATGGGGGAACATGAAGGGTCATGGGTGCGCTGTGCTGCCACGCGAACAGCTGGAGTGCGAGCAAGATGGCTCGATGAGAAGGGATAGATGCAGGGATCTGCTTTGAGTCGACTCACATGGGATAGGTCCGGGGATAAGGCCAAGGAGGGTGGGGAGATGAGAGCAAGAGGGAGAATCGGAGAGGGGATGCACAGGAAACGGGATGAACAGGAAAGGGAATGAAGGCGTAAGAGGTGTGCACCTTCAGTTGAGGGATGAAGTACACCATGCCTGCCGCCTCATGCAGATCAGCCAAGAGCAGCTCCGTAGCAAACAAGACAGCAGCAACAACACGCACCTGTGCGAGACAAGGCCTGGTCAATCAACAGGAGAGCGCACACCTGATACTGCCGAGGTCCGAATCCGAGAGCGAATCCGCTTCACTCAGGGCCGCGGCAAGACCACCGCTTGCCTCGCCTCCCTCCTTTTCTCCCTTCTCCGCTCTTCTCGCCCCCAGCTGCTGGTCAATGCAGTCAAACGCCACTCCTGCCGCCTCATGCAGGTCGGCAGAGGGCAGCTCTGTGGCGAGCAGTGATTGGACGGCGACCAGGAACGACTCGTATGCGTCCCGCACACTGGCAGGGGCTGGTGTGTGAGGGGGGGGAGGCGGGCGAAGGGGGGGAAGGAGGGAGAAAGAAAGGGATGGGACGCTGGGGATGGGGTGATGCTTCATGCCTCATGCCTCATGCCTCATGCCTCTTGCCTCATGCCTCATGCCGCATGCCTCATGCCTCATGCCTCATGCCTCATGCCTCATGCCTCATGCCTCATGCCTCATGCCTCATGCCACATGCCTCATGCCTCATGCATCATGCCTCATGCCTCATGCATCATGCCTCATGCATCATGCCTCATGCCTCATGCCTCATGCATCATGCCTCATGCCTCATGCATCATGCCTCATGCCTCATGCCTCATGCCTCTTGCCTCATGCCTCATGCCGCATGCCTCATGCCTCATGCATCATGCCTCATGCATCATGCCTCATGCCTCATGCATCATGCCTCATGCATCATGCCTCATGCCTCATGCATCATGCCTCATGCCTCATGCCTCATGCCCCATGCCTCATGCCCCATGCCTCATGCCTCATGCCTCATGCCTCATGCCCCATGCCTCATGCCCCATGCCTCATGCCTCATGCCGCATGCCTCATGCCTCATGCCGCATGCCTCATGCCTCATGCCTCATGCCTCATGCCTCATGCATCATGCCTCATGCATCATGCCTCATGCCTCATGCCTCATGCATCATGCCTCATGCATCATGCCTCATGCCTCATGCCCCATGCCTCATGCCCCATGCCTCATGCCCCATGCCTCATGCCTCATGCCCCATGCCTCATGCCCCATGCCTCATGCCCCATGCCTCATGCCTCATGCCGCATGCCTCATGCCTCATGCCTCATGCCTCATGCCTTCTGTTCGCACCTAATGTGTGCACACCAAGTTAGCAACAAGGCACCTCCACAACCCACCTCCAACATCCCTATGACAGTTTTTTCAAACACATTATTTCTTTGAAAATATACTCTCAATTCCCACTGCGGCATGCCTCGCCAGTACCCGGCAACAGATCACCTTTCTCCCACTCAGGCACCAGTCGCTGCGCCAGTGACGTAGCACCCACCGCTGGTGCCACGTGGCGTGCGTCTGCTGACGTAGCGCCAGCTGGGCTGCTTAGGAAAACAGAGAAGGGGGGCATGGCCCATGGGAGTACGGGGAAGAGAAATTTAGGATGTCTAAAATCAATGACGTGAGTGACGTGGCAAAAAAAAGAAAAAGAAAAAAAGAACACAACACAACAGTGTGAGCCTGCCTGAGCTGCAGCAGCAGCTGTGGGTCCACGTCGAATGGACGGCCGCCATCCCTCAGCCGCACTCGGACCGGTAACGTGACCAGCAGCAACGCGAGTAGTACCTGGTAGTACTATCGTTCGTACCCTCTACAGTGAGTCATTTTTGTGAATTATAAAAAACGACTACTACCTGGTAGTAACTATCGTTCGTACCCTACCCTCGTAACGCCAGGGCCTGCTTCGCTGCAACAGCTGCTGATTAACGTCGAAGGGCTGGCCGCCATCCCTTACCAGCCCTCGCGGCATTGAGGTCACCGACAACGAGCCTACCATCTGGTAACCATCCTTTCGCATACCTTCGCAGCGCGAGTGCCTGCTTCCGCTGCAGCAGCTGCTGATCCACGTCGAAGGGACGGCCGCCATCGCGCACCAGCACTCGCAGGGTTGACGTCACTCGAGGGACCTCCAGCGACGCGCCTAAAATCTCGCCGAAAGCCATTGTTAACCCAGCTGAGCTGCGGCTTCCAGTAGGCGACAGCCGCGATTTAGTAAGAAGCAGCTGCGGTTGCTCTAATCGATAGCTGCTATTGCTATAAACGACAGCTGCTACTGCTATAAACGACAGCTGCACGACTATGACCTATCCACAGGTGGAAGGAGAGAGGATAAACGCGTGCTACGGGGAATTCGTCGAGCGAACTATGAACGCGAGAAGAATCCGGCCTCGGAGCTCCTGATCCGAAAACTGTTCGACGCAAGCCAGCAGAGACGAGGGAAAATCGGAGGTCAGGAAATGAACTCAGTTGCGGGAAAGAAACGCAGTCGAATGAGCGACAGGCGAGACGCGAGGAACGGCGAATCTAGCAGTGCCAGACGGGAAACCAGAGTGTCTTAGAGCCGTAAAATCCTACGTCAAATCCTAGGCGCTGTAGAATCCTCCTGGCAGTAGGAATTGCGTAGTATCCTATGCCTGTGTGACCACGAATCCGCATCCAAGACTTGTTCCCTGGAGACCCAGCTGCTCGAAGCACGTGTCAAACACCCAGTTTCCTTTCACGCTGACATGACGGCGAAAAAACAAACCAACGATTGTGTGCGACCAAATGATTCGACGACTGATGGGCGTTTTGGCGGGTGGTGAAGTGTTAGGTCGCTCTAAAATTGGGTCTGTCTGATTGGGTGTTTATCTCCCGGGTAACCAACATCCGAGGTGATGACGTCAGCAGGCACATACGTGGCTTCACGGTAACCATCAGATCGACTTGGTCCCAGCGTGGTACCAATTATCCCTACATGGTACCAATTTGTACTCGGCAGATTCCCTACCTGGTAACCGTTACTTTCAACGTTTCCGAACTGCCCCCACGTGTATCGTACACGCCCTTGCAAAAGTCGCGAAGAAGAACATCTGATACAGAGTATTTCGCAGGTGCGCTTAGGCTCAAATGTTACGCCACACATATCATAATTAATCTCATATAACAGTCTCATTATGTATACCATGGATTTTTAGTGTTTTAGTAGTAATGTTACATTTTTTATTCCATGGAAAAATGATTATCTTAAATAAATGGATTAGATGCTATGAATGTGTAGTTTCCATGCGTACTATTAATATAATGTGTCAAGCAATGTCTAGTAGTTTCTAGTGTTCATAGGTTCTCTTTCATGATTAGTGTAAGAATTTCATGAATCATTAATAGGTTTCGCCACAGCGAGTATCGTGAACTATGCGCGTCCGCAGCCTCAGCCCTCAAGTCTCGCGTCAAACCCTCGACATTGAAAAAGGCCACAGAAGCGGGGTAGGAGTTTGCTCGGGATCGGCAGGCGCAAATTGCGAGTGTCGTCACGTCGATGACGATCGACTTGTCGGCTTGCGACCAGGTTGGCTTCCCGGATTGCCTCACCTGCTTTTTCTCGGGCTGCGAGGATGTCTTCGGCAAATCTCTGGGATCGGGGCACGGGTGTCTCGATGTTTGGTGTAGAGGGTACCACTGGGTCCTATCCGTAATTGAGGAAAAACGGGGATTGATGAGTTGTGGCGGAAGGCGCGTTATTATACGCGAATTCCAGCAGCGGAAGGGATTCCGCCCATGTCTGGGGGTTAGTGCACGTAGTCCGAATGAGTTGCTCCATAGTTTGGTTGACTCGTTCGGTCTGCCCGTCGGTCTGTGGGTGATAGGCAGAGGGAAACTGAAGTTTGGTGTCAAATTGGTCCCACAGGTGGCGCCAGAAATTCGATGTGAATTTCGGGTCTCGGTCTAAAAGAATGGCGGTTAGCAGTCCGTGCAGTCTGATGACGTTGGCGATGAACAGTTGGGCAGCTTGCTTAGCTGCAATTTTATGTTGGCAGGCGATGAAGTGCGCCATTTTCGTGCGTTGATCAACGACCACGAGGATGGCGTCATTTCCGCTGGGACCGGCCGGCAGTCCTGTCACACAGTCCATCATGACATGTTCCCAGGGTCTCTCAGGCGGATCCAACGGCTGCAAGAGTCCGGCTGCTCGCTGATTGGATGATTTCATGATCTGGCAGGCGATGCAAGAGGACACGTACTAGCGCACATCGTCGGCCATGTTCGGCCAATAATAATTTCGCTGCAACATCTTCATGGTTTTGTCGACTCCGAAATGCCCGGAGTAGAAGGGTTGTGGGAGATTACGACCCCGTTACACCACTTGTCCCTTTTCTTATTTCCTTTCTCTTTCATTTCTCTTTTTATCTCATCTCATTTGGTTTCCTATTCTCCATTTTACATTAACCTTTGGTTTATCCTACTATTATAATTATATCACCGACCAGGCTTGGGATGTACTGGTGCGCTATCTGGCGTAATCCTGCCGTAATCCCTTAAAGCCAATAGCCTCGCGTGGCTATACGCAGGGTGATTCTATCTTCTAGAAGGGTTTATTCCCTTAGGATAGGATAAACCTGGTTACCTGATGTACCTTGGAAGTATAAAAGCGCCTTGTACTGATCGATAGTGCAACCTTTCCTCGAGTCATTCGATCCTGTGACACTTGGTAATCAGAGCTTTTCTCACTCGGCCGCGCTCAACTAAGCAGCAGCGGGGATCCTGCCTCGAAAAACCGCCGGGGGCGACCAATTTGACGCCGATTCTGGTAAGCACCAGCTCCGCGTTTTTTCGAATTGCCCCCTCTGCGCGTGTTTTTGAACAGGATGGCGAACCTCGACAACGCCGAGGTTACCCAGCAGCTCTTCGCGGGCATCGCAGCCCTTCAGGAGGAGATGCGAGCGGACCGCGAAGCGTGGCGAAACGAGTTCGAGCGAGTAACTCGACTCGCCGGAGCGCAACACGACTCGACAACGGCGACGACGCAGCAGTCGCAGCAGTTTCTCGAGGCTCCAAAACCGCGCCCACCTGAGCCGTTCGATCCGAGCGATCGAAACTCCGACGTCCGCAGATGGATCGCCAGCATTGAGATCTACTTCGCAGCCGTCGGATGGAGCTCGCCAGGCTGGGACGGTCAACGCGTACGACTCGTAGCGACACTGATGCGAGGTACGGCACTCGAGTGGATTGGCGGCAACAGTACCTTCATCGACGGTGAAGCCACGTGGCAGCAGTTTCGCGCCGACCTGCTGAAACGATTCGAGCCGATAAATTCGAGTTTCCTTGCCCGGGAAAAAATTCATCGCCATCGACAGTTCGGGAGTGTAGCACTGTACACGCAACAGATGGAGGAATTTATAACCGCATTCCCGACCTGACCGAAGGGGAAAAAGTACAGTCGTTCCTCGCCGGGCTAAAGACCGAAGTCAAACGACAAGTGGCAGCGTCAAACTACGCGAGCTACAGTGACGTCGTATCGGCCGCGGAGCGCTTCGACACGGTCAACGCCGGGACACGATGGACGCACGTCGGCAGTACGCGACAGGGCTACCGCTCGGCTCACCCCACGTTCGCCGACCCGATGGTTGTCGACACATTCGCGGGGCGGCCACGTCCGAAAAACACCAACTACACGTGTGATTTTTGCGGGGTGCCGGGTCATCGAATCTTTGACTGCAACAAAATGAAAACCGCATGCGCAGAGTATCGGGCACGCAACAGTGGCGGAAATCCTTCGGCCAATCAGAAGCAAAAAAACGGGACTCGCCAGTGATTGCGGATCTAGCTGGCGAAAAAAAAAAGATCCGTAAGCGGCCGCGGGATTCCGGGAAAATCAACTTCGACGAAGCTGATTCGACGCGAGAAGGAGGAAA
Organism: Closterium sp. NIES-67; assembly: GCA_027943415.1. Classification (NCBI taxonomy): domain Eukaryota; kingdom Viridiplantae; phylum Streptophyta; class Zygnematophyceae; order Desmidiales; family Closteriaceae; genus Closterium; species Closterium sp. NIES-67. The sequence continues at coordinate 81,119 of BQMB01001928.1, forward strand.
TGATGGGGGAAAATCTCCACCCCACGACCAGTCTTCGCCAGGGAAAATCGCCGAGGAAAAATACGACTCCGCGAAAAAAGAATCTGCCGAGATAGGGAAACTCCTTGAAGACCCGAGAAATTATAAGGATTCGTTAAAGTTATCTTATAAAGATGCTTTAATGAAAACTTATGATTTTCGAGGAGCTAGAGCCTTGGAGAAATTTCGGGAGGGACTCCAAAAGAAGCAGACAGCTGTGGAGATTATACCGGTACCGAAGAACTTGGGGACCAAATTAAGGAGTGTGGAAAGAAGCCGACCTTTCCACGGAGTCAACGTCCTCTCCCGACACCAGCCCACAACGACCACCCGTTCCCCAGGGAAGACGTCGGTGGAGCTGAGGCAGCTCAAGAGGAAGCTGGGGGTCTACAAGAAGCTGCACAAACCCCGAACTCCTCCTAGGGATGCATCCAGTTCTTCGGCATCAATGATGCGCACAGTCGTCAAAGAAACTCTGGGCCCTGGAGAAGAGCCGTTCTCCAAGCAGCCTCGGCCAGCTGCCAGCTCAGGAGTAGATAGCAACACAAAGGTGTGTACGGAATATTGGGATATACCCTATGACCCAATCAATGAGACTATCTTTGGGTACTCCGAGCAATGCCTGCCCCTCGTGCTCGAGGTCATCTGCAAAGGACGACGCCTCCAAGCACTCGTGGACAGCGGAGCATCACACACCGTCTGCAACAAGGCAGTAATCGACCGACTTCGGGAAGAGTACAAGTCTTCAGGATTCTCTGCAACGATGGTGGACGGCAACAAGTTACCAGTGTACGGTGAAGCAGTGCTACACCTACAAATCGGGCCACTGCGCTGGAGAGCTGCACTCCCCATCACCAACATCAAAGGGCTTGACTTGATCTTCGGGCGGGACTTCCTGAAAAGATTCAACCCCGAGATCAACTGGGTGAACCGCACCGCAAGCATCTACAACAATGGACAGAGAGTACAGCTACCCAACTGGGACGATACAGGAGATATCCCAGTGGAGACACTCGCCAGATTCGAGAAGGACGTGAAGCGAACCGATACCGGGTTCCTGGCGATAGCAACAGAGCTGGAGAATGACGGAGAGAAAGCCTCGGAACCTCAAAAAAAAATCAAGGACTTACTGAAGGAGTTCCAAGACATTCTTCCTGACGATCTTCCGAACGAGCTACTGCCATACCGAACGCATCAACACGAGATCGTCGAGGAACCGGGTTCGAAGCCGACCTTCCGAGCACCATACCGGCTCAGCCCTACGGAGCTGACCGACATGAAAAAACAGATCGAGTATCTCCTAGCCAAAGGACTCATCCGGCCATCCAATTCGCCATACGGTGCCCCAGTACTCTTCACACCCAAACCGGACGGAAGCCTGCGCATGTGCATCGACTACCGAGCTCTTAACAAGCAGACAATCAAGAATAAATACCCGATACCGCGAATCGATGACCTGCTTGACCAGCTTCGGGGAGCTACGGTATTTTCCAAACTGGATATGCGGTTCGGATACTGGCATATAGGAATGGCGGACAACTCTATCCAAAAAACTGCTTTCCGAACTCGGTACGGATCGTGCGAGTATTTGGTAATGCCGTTCGGACTCACCAACGCACCAGCAACGTTTCAAGCTGAAATGAACCACATTCTACGGCCACTTTTGGACGAGTGCGTGGTGGTGTACCTGGACGACATCCTCATCTACTCGCGCGACATGAAGCAGCACATCGAACACCTGTGACGCGTCTTCAAAATTCTTCGACGAGAAAGTTCTACGTCAAACTGTCCAAGAGCGAATTCGCCCTCGAGAAGGTCCAGTTCCTAGGACACATGGTGAGCGCTCAAGGAGTTTACGTCGACCCCAAGAAAATCAAAGCCGTACGTACGTGGAAGACACCCGAGAACATGAAGGAGTTGCAGCAGTTCCTAGGCTTCGCGAATTATTACAACAGGTTCGTGCCACAGTATGCGAAACTCGCAGCACCACTCACGAATCTGTTGAAGAAGAACACGCCCTACAAATGGGAATCGAAGCACCAGGAAGCCGTGGAGCCGCTGAAACAAGCACTCACGACCGCCTCGGTACTCATCTTGCCAGATCCCAAACGCAACTATGTAATCGAAGCTGGCGCCAGCGACCAGGCAGTGGGAGCAGTCTTAATGCAAGACCAGGGGAATGGACTGCAACCAATCGCCTACCTCAGCAAGAAACTACATGGAGCAAAACTAAACTATCCGATACACGACAAAGAGGCCATTGCCATCGTCATCGCCTTCAAAGCGTGGAGATGTTATCTTGAAGGACGACGAACAACCGTCTACACCGATCACTGCAGCCTGAAATACTTGAAGACACAACCCAACCTTTCCAGGCGGCAGGTCCGGTGGATCGACTTCCTCGAGACACACTTCCACTAATACATCGTATACAAGCCCGGCCACAAAAACAAAGCAGACGCTCTTAGCCGGCCTGCGCACGTTGCCGCCATTCATATTGAAGGGATTAATCCACTACTCAAGGGACTCTTCACACATTGGTACGCCATCGACCCCGAAATCCCCTTGGCTGAAAAGCGACATTTGCTACAGTGGGACAGTGACATCGCGTACCGGAAGGGATCAACGAAAATCTGGGTACCCAATTACCCTCCTTTGCGCCAGTTACTACTCGAAGAATATCACGACGTCCTCTACGCGGGACACTTCGGTAGCAACAAGACGCTCACCGGTATCGCCAAACACTACTACTGGCCCCATATAGCAGATGACGTACAGAAATTCGTCACCTCGTATGATACATGTCAGCGGATGAAGAGCAGCAAGCAGAAAAAGGCGGGTCTACTGCAGCCTCTTCCTGTCCCAGAACAACCATGGCAATTGGTTAGCCTGGACTTCATCACCGGGTTACCACCTACCACCAGTGGTCATGACGCAATCCTTGTCGTCATCGACAAGTTCTCCAAAATGGGACACTTCATCCCAACACACACGATGGCACGCATCGAGGAGATAGCACAACTCTTCGTTCGTCACATCATCTCACAGCATGGCATCCCAACCACACTCATCTCCGACCGAGACCCCAAGTTCACCAGCAAAATCTGGAAGGAACTTATGTCTCTTCTCGGGACCAAACTCGCCATGTCGTCCACTTACCATCCGCAGACAGACGGACAGACCGAGCGCCTCAACCAAATTGTTGAACAACTCCTCCGAGCAGCCTGCAAGGACGAGATCTCCAAATGGGACCTGCACCTGCCCGTTCTGGAGTTTGCTTACAACAACGCTACACATGCCGCTACTGGACAGACGCCGTTCTTCCTCTGCTACGGACGCCACCCACTCACACCACAGAAACCGCCCACATCCGCTGCAGTACAACCTGCACATGATTTCATCACAACCATGCATCAGCTTTGGGATCGAACCCACAAATGCCTCCTCGACTTTCAGCAGCAACAATAGCGCCAGGCCGATCACCATCGCAACGACCATACCATCACGGTGGGAGACCGGGTGTTTCTTGACACCCGCAACCTGGACATCAGCCACCTCCCGTCTAAACTGCGACCTCGCTTCTGCGGGCCTTTTCTCGTCGAAGCGCAGGTTACTCCTGTTACCTTCCGCTTGCGTCTGCCAGCCACCTGGAAGATTCACAACGCCTTCCATGTCCAACTTCTGAAGCCCTATCGGGATCCGAACACGATCTTCGTCGGACGCCAACCGCCGCCGCCGCCACCCGTCCTCGTCCAGAATGAACCCGAGTATGAGGTCGAGTCCGTGCTTGCACACCGTCGACGTCGAAATGGCACCGTGGAGCTTCTCATCCGTTGGAAGGGTTATGATCCTTCTGAGGACAGCTGGGTCCGTGAGTGCGACATGGGTAACGCCCGTCGTCCTCTGCATGACTACCTTGTGAAGTTGGGTGTTACTTCTACCACCCAGCTTTGAGGGGGGGAAGTGTGAGAGTACGACCCCGTTACACCACTTGTCCCTTTTCTTATTTCCTTTCACTTTCATTTCTCTTTTTATCTCATCTCATTTGGTTTCCTATTCTCCATTTTCCATTAACCTTTGGTTTATCCTACTATTATAATTATATCACCGACCAGGCTTGGGATGTACTGGTGCGCTATCTGGCGTAATCCTGCCGTAATCCCTTAAAGCCAATAGCCTCGCGTGGCTATACGCAGGGTGATTCTATCTTCTAGAAGGGTCTATTCCCTTAGGATAGGATAAACCTGGTTATCTGATGTACCTTGGAAGTATAAAAGCGCATTGGACTGATCGATAGTGCAACCTTTCCGCGAGTCATTCGATCCTGTAACAGGTTGTCTTAGGATTCTTAGAGTAGAAGGGTACGCAGTAAATCGTAGCCGGGAACCAAGATGCGGGAAGTGTCGCGCTTATTAAAATAATGTCCGGTAGCGGTAGTATGCTGTTGATGAATAGCAGAGCGGAAGAAGGGGTCGATTTTGTAGCCGTGGGTAAATAGTCCGGTAAGCATTGGGCTGGTCTGGGCGACTAGTATGGCGGCTGTATGGGCAGTGGGTCGAGTCAGGGCATCGGCAATGTTGTTGGCGCCCCGTTTGTAGGTGATGATGTGGTGGAAATTTGACTCGAGGAAATCGAGCCATCGGATTTGTCGCGGGTTGAGATTTGGCTGGGCTCGCAGGTACTGTAAGGATTTGTGGTCGGTTCGCACAGTGACGTTAGCGCCTCTCAAGTAGCACCACCAGGTCTTGAACGCGTGGACGATCGCCAACATTTCCTTGTCGTGTACCGTATAGTTTTTTTCTGCGCCCTGCAGCTTCCCTCATTCGTAGGCGACCGGCTGTAATCCGTCGCCGAAATCCTGTAGGAGAACTGCACCGATGGCGATGTCGCTGGCGTCGGTGATGACTTCGTATGGACGGTCAGGATCGGAGATGCGAAGACGGGCGGCGACGTGAGGGCGATCTTCAGTTGGTCCAATGCAGCTTGCTGCTTCTCTACCCACCAAAAACAATCGTGATCCTTGAGTCGATTAGTTAGCGTGGCAGATAACCTAGCCAAATTTGGGATAAACCGGCGGACGTAATTGACGAAACCCAAAAAACTTTGCAGCTCCTTTATGTTGCTTGGTGGCTTCCACTCCTATATAGTCTTGATTTTCTTGGGGTCGATTTTCACTCCTTCAGTAGAGACGATGTGGCCCAAAAACTCCAAATCCTGCTTAAGAAAGTCGCACTTAGATCCTTTGGTGATGAGGCGATCCTTGTGCAGCAGCGTGAAGACTACATCAAGATTCTGTAAGTGCTTGTCCCTGCTTCGGCTGTAGATAAGTACACTGGCGGAAAGTATTGCCCGGATAATTGCCATAAAACATTTCTCGTACTGGTTTGGTGCCTTCTATGTTTAGTTACGAATCAAATTTTGGGGTTGGATGTAAAGTAGTACTGTACTGTATGTGACAGATGCTGGTTTCTGTTTTATAGGGGTCGATTTTTTACCGAGGACGAGATTTCGTTCGCGTGGGTGCATCCGGACAGTTTAGGCCAAGCAGCGTAGTAGATCTATTTCCTAACCTCGATATTTCTTCTTACTTGCCCTCGCGACTATCGAGTAGTCAGGAGATAGGCTAGGACCGCTGCGACGATTAGGCCGTCATGAAACCATTTGATGAGGCGCTCTACGCATAGATCATTCCCTTGTTGCGGAGGGGGTATAGCAATCGTTGAATTGCTAAACAGCTAGGCATAGGGAAGAGTTCGGTCCATCAAGGCGATTGTAGAGTCTAGCCGCGATGACGTGCGTCCTACGATGCCCTTAGCCGGTCGCCCTAGCTTAGTGACAGAGAGAGTTCGCCGCGGCATAGTTCGGTCGATTACCCTCGAGGAGGCAGAAATCTCCGCTCACGTGGCGAAAATCGTTGAGAAGCAGCACGGCATCACGTTGCATCCTAAGACATTGCGTAACGCTTTGAATGGGAGCGGACTTGTCGCAATAAAGCATCCCAAGAAGCCGCGACACTCTCGGAAAAACATACGCGATAGGCTGGAATGGGTGCGTGCCCACGTAGACTGGACGGTTGACGACTAGAAGCGAGTGATCTGTTCGGATGAGACCAAGATCGGTCGTCTTGCATCCGACGGACTCTCATATGCCTGCGTTCACGAAGGGACTGCCCTCCAAAGACACCAAATCAAGCAGACCGTCAAACACGGGGGCGGTTGCTTGATGATTTACGACTGCATGTCGTAAAAAGGAGCGGGTTTCATGAGCAAAACATATGGTAGGATGGACGGACTCCTCTCGCTGAGTATACTGCAGGACGATCTCAACAGTACGATTGAGCTTTACCAGCTTACACCCTCGGAAACTATCTTCCAGCCCGACAACGACCCGAAGCACAAGTCGCGTATCGTACATGAGTGGCTTAGAGAGCAAGATTTTGGGGTGCTAGAGTGGCCGTCTTCCTCACCCGACCTCAACCCAATGGAGCATTTATGGACTCATTTCAAGAGGCAGCTGGCCAAGCCTTATAAGCCTCCCACTAGTATGCTGGACCTTTGGGAGCGGGTGCAGGAGGAATGGGAGAAGATCCCGGCGGATGTGTGCACCCACCTGGTGGAGAGCATGCCCAGGAGGGTGAGGGCGGTGATTAAGGCGAAAGGGCGGTGGATTAGGTACTAGTTTGGGGTTGATGTAACTTGCTGCTTACGCCTGGCAATAATTGTCCACATGTACCAAGATTGTTATTTTCTGGTATTTTTTGTAAACATCATTATACTTGTGTAATGTAAGGCATGGGTGTAGAGCCTTACCCCAACCTACATACACTAGGCACACCAGAAGATTAAGGCTTAATGTCCATGACCCCTAAAATGGCAAAATTCCTCTAAGTCACAAACATGTGGACAATACTTTCCGTCAGTGTATATCGTCGAGGTAGATGATTACGCATTTGTCCAAGCGTTCCTTGAAAATTCCATTCATGGTCATTTGGAAGGTCGAGGGCGCGTTCATGAGGGCCAAAAGGCATCACCAGGTACTCGTAGCTGCCGTTTTGTGACAATCCTCGGCGGCGACGCGAATCTGATGGTAACCTCCTCGCAAGTCGATTTTCGGGAAAAACTTGGCGCCGCGAAGTTGGTCGAGAAGTTGGTCGGCTCGCGGGATCGGGTAACGCGACTTGATGGTGATCCGGTTGAGCACGCGGTAGTTGATGCACATTCTGAATCCGCCATCCTTCTACAGCGTGAACAGTATCGGGGCGGCGTATGGTGACGTTCTGGGCCGGATACATCCCTTCGTCAGAAGGTAATCCAGCTGCTGTTGTATGTCTTCCAGTTCCGGTTGGCTGAGCCGAAATTGTCGCTGTACCGTCGGTTGGGCGCCTGGTTCCAGATCGATGCGATGGTCTTCTAGTCAGCTCGGCGGGAGTCCCGCGGGCAGGTCGTCCGGGAAAATCTCGGGGTATTTCCGAATTAGGTCTGTTAAATCAGGTGGAACGACCTCGCACAGCTTCGCGATATCTTCCGCTACGACTGTCGAAGTCACCTCGCGAAGATCAACGGCGTACGCTGCAGCTCCTGCTTTCATCGCGCGCTTAAAAGTGATCGCATGGACTTGGGTGCTTCGCATGCGAGGCCCCGTCCACTTGGGCAGCTCGCGGGAGATCCCATCGATCTTAATACTGCAGCCGCCCGTCGTCCAGTCAATCTTCGGGTTGTACCGTCGCAGCCAATCACGTCCCAGTAGCACGTCGCACCCATCGAGAGTAGTCGCCAGCAGTCCCATCCGAATTTTTACATGCTCTCCGCAATTAAAACCGACGTTCTCCACTCGTTCCCGTATGGCCAGCGGTGTTCCGTCCACTAGGCGGGCGTCAATTTCGGGTAGACACTTTAGTAAGGGTAGACCCATTTCCTTAGCCCTGTCCAGCTGTATGAGGCTATGACTCGCGCCTCCATCAACAAAAAACTTCAATAACACTCTGTTGACTTTATCCTCTACCAACACAGGGTGATCAACAGTTTGGTCCCGCTTATTCGTCCGGGTCCGGTCGATTGCACAATTGGGATCACAATCCAGTGGGGACTGTGTGGCTCGGGCGAAGAAGCATGCTCGTCAGTAAGGGGCCCGGTACTTCCTGACGCGACCCATTTCATGGTCGCTCCTCTGACTTCTTCCCCATAGAATTCTGGAGGGCTATGAATTCTTGGCAGTTGCGTCGGATGTGACCCGGCCAACCACAGTGCTAGCATAGCCCATATTTTGCAAAGCAACTGCATAAATATCCACGGTGTCCACCCCTTTTATCGTGGCACGCTGGAACTGTTCTTGAGGGCGACCTCCGTCGTAGAAGTTCGTCCTCGGCTTCGTGAGCGAATCAGCGGCTTCGGCGAGCTGGATGTAGTCTTGTAACCGCTTCGCAGAGCGTTGCAGTTTTATCTGGTACTGTATTTCAGGCTTCAAACCGCCCATGTACTTGTCGACCTTCTCCAACTCGTGCATGTAGCCACATCTGTCCACCAATGTCAAGAATGACGCGGTGTACTCGAACATAGATCCTAGCTGCTTCAATATGCGTAGAGTTTCACGTGCCTTGTCTGAGTCAGGTGCATGCTCAAACCGCTTGCGAAGCTCTGCGCACCATGTTGCCCACGTGAGAATGTGGGTCGCACCGAACAAGTCTGCCTTGTCTTCGTTGCCGAATTCTTCGGACCACTCATGCTGTCGTTCTGTGCGAGTTGCCGCTGAGTCGACGATGACCTTCCACCACTGTAGGGCGGCCCCTTGCAACAGTGTTAACGCGCGGCTGATCCGCTTCTGATCGTCTCGGGTGGCCGCTGCGTTAAAGTAGATATTCATGGCGAATATCCACCGCCGCACTGTCACGCCTTTATTACCTTGGTCGAAAGGAGCGGGTTGCTGATATCCTACGCCGCCACTTGTCGAGCGCGGGGCTGTTGCCGCTAGTCGTCCAGCTCCATTGGCGACGGTTGCTGCTCACCCGCCCCGCTTCGTGCATCGTCGTCCCGCTCCTCTGAACGCCTCTCCTGCG
>BQMB01001929.1:0-66595 GCA_027943415.1 Closterium sp. NIES-67
CACAACTCTCGGAATCACAACCTTATCATCAGCCTGAGACGATTCAATCTGGGAGAAAGTGCCCATGTGGGACACACCGACGGACGGTTTAGCACAGCGCACTCACTTTTATTCCGAAGTACCGTACACCAAATCGTGTCAAGAGGTTTGACACAAGCCAACCCACCCACAATCCCCAAGACAAAGCACCCCACAAACTTGAAATCCTCCCAAACCCAGCCTGAGAAACGAGTTTCATCGATCCGTTTTTCGATTTTGAAAATCCGTTATTCAGATGGAAAGCTTGAACCCGAAGAACTGTCCGCGCGTCGCCCCAGTCGCGTGCGCCACAGTGGTCACGAGCCCATAGTAGGAGCTCGCACCCTCGTTGAACATGGCATCGATAAGGTCCTTAAGCGTGCCCGTCTCCGCGACCTTGGTGCTCGCCTTCTCGTAAATACCCTCGAAGCTGTAGTCGAAGCTGTTCACGAATTGCCGGAAAACCGGGAACACGGGGTTCCACGTGTCGTTCGTCCACGTGGCGTCCGCAGTGAAGTCAAACGCCAGCGTTCCAGTCTCGCCCTTTGCCCCTTGAAAATGCCGACGGTCGTCGGGTAACCCGAATCCTTCAGATCGACTTTGCCGTTGTAGTAAACGTTATAGTCGCTATCCTTCCTGCAGCGAAAACGAAAAGCCGACGCACGATGACCACGTCAGGTTAAAGGTCGCATATCGAAATTTTGCGGAAGTTGACGAATGCTGGAACTCAAGAGAGAAAGCGCAAGTTACACAAATTAATCACTGTGTATCGGGTTACCACTTACTTGAAAACGGACATTCGGATCATTCCGTGGTCCTTCTTGTTCCCGCCGCTGACCTGCTTGCCGCTCATTGGCGTGGCGAGAGTTCCTGAGACAATCCAGCAGCACGCCGCGTTGAACGCGAAACAAGAGATTCGTCAGAGTGACGATGCTAGAGGGAATCTTCCACACAAGATTGCTGCAGACTCAGGGGAGTAAGGTTGAAGTGTAGAGGCTCCGCAGCGCGGCAGAGCAACGTACCGGCAAACTGTCCCAGAGCGGCGAAGTCCTTCCACGTGTACTTGCTTCGGTGATGGAGCTGCCTCCCCGGAACGGCGTTGCCTGCACGACACAAAGAAGGCAATGCGTTAGTCACTGAATCTGCATTTCGTGGCGCGGTCGAAAGGTTTTGCAACGGAGTATACGGTAGAACAGAGCGTGTCGTGCGGATTCTCGACGCGTGAGTATCGTACCGGTCACGACAAGGCAGAACAATGCAGCGCAAAGCAGGAGGTGTCTGACTGCCATGGTGTCCTCGCGCAGTGTTGATGATATTGAACGGCGGAACAAGCTAGGATGGGAAGTACGGTATTCGTACTTACAGATTGCACGTTTAGTTGGAATGGGTGTGAATGGTGGTGAGTTGCGCATTTTATATGCGAAGACAGAAAAGTGTACTCGAGGGGACAACAATACCAGGTATGCTGGCGCTTCGGCGAATCGCTGGGTTATTGCTGTTTCGTCGATCTCGCATTCTCGTGACGACAATTCGCAAGCTGGTCGCCAGACCCTTAGTTTTGGTTTGGTTTCCATACCGAAGTAAGAGGCTCGTATGGCGGCGCGACAGCTGCTGCCCAGCTAAACGACAAGCGCTGTTTATCAATGTCGGTGCCGAAGCCTACACAGTACAATTCGGTTCCTAGCTCTTGTTGAGCGACCTATATTAATTGGCAACGTATACAATTAAACCGATCCGAACCGACTTTACAATACAAGCACGACGACAGGCGAAAAGAATGCGACGACGGTGTACAGATATTGTCGCCATTCTCATGTTCCCTTCCTCAGCATGACAGCACGACGACGGCTTGGCTCGTGATTGGGGGACCTTTCGTGTTCTCACCACACATGTTTGAGATTGTTGGCGTGACCCATGAGTTCGTTATAGGGGTAATCGTACAAGAAGTGTAATAACCCATACAGTATTATTACAGTACCTAGAACGTAGCAAAAACTTTGCCTTGAATGATGGGGTTAAACCTACATTGCCACATAAGATCATCTACTCGATTGACTATGAGCAGTTACTTCACTAAAATTCTGAAAACCTCATCTTCAGAGACAATCTTCTCCCTAGCTCGTCCTTTCGTGACACCACGCCGAACCTCTTCAGCATCTAACTTCATCCAATCCTCAAACGTTATAAAGGGGCACCCTCGTTGCTTCAAGAGAGCAGCAAGCTCAGGGCCCCCATCTTTGCCACCATGGGTTATGTCGGAAGGCGATGGCGAAAGGAGCTTGTTTGCAGCTGCATCTTGTGCAACGCTGGAAACCTGCTCACAAGGCAGGGATTTGAGGAAACCCTTGAATGGATGTGAAGCCTAAGATGAGCAGCTACAAGGAACAAATGATACCATAAGAGCAGTCGGATGATGCAGTTCATCGGAACTTGCACAACCATCAATCTTGTCCCAACGATCCCTGTGTGTGCCTCAAAACGTGCCCCAACTTACAACCCCAGGAGAAATAGACCAGGACTCACCACCTCCTCAGCATCAATCAGGTTCGAGCCGACAATGCCCGTGTGGGGGGGGAGGTGCTCTCTTGTGAAGCCAGAGGAAATTTGGGGCACCTCAAAATGTGTCCCAACTCACAACACCAGGCCAAACAGCGCGGGAAAGGACTCGCAGTCTCCTCAAGCATCGATCATATTAGTCCCGATGATCCCCCCGGGGGAGGAGGGGGGGGCTCTCTTGTGAAACCAGAGGAAATTTGAGGAACCTCAAAACGTGCCCCAACTCACAACCCCAGGCGAAAAGGACTCACAACGCGGGAAAGGACTCACCGTCTCCTCCGCATCAATCAGATTTGTCCCGACGATCCCCGTGGGGCCTCTCTTCAGCCACCCAACCACATACAGCCCTGGCTCGTACCGAGCCTCAGTGTTAGGCTCGGAAGCGCTTCCTCGCAGCACGCGGCCCAGCTCGTTGGGGACCGTACCTGGATTGGTTTGGAAATCGAGGGAGGAGGGCAGATTTGTGGTGAACGGATGGGGTGGGGTTGGGTGAGCGAAGGCGATGCAATGGATAGAAAGAGGTGAGGAAGAGGGAATGATAGAGACTTCTGTGAAGCACACACATTTCGAGGCGACTCAAAAGGAGCCCATTTTTTAGGCGCCTCAAAAATGGACTCCTCACTCGGGGATGATAGAGACTTCCATAAAGCATGCATATCGGCACTCACCACTGCGTTGGTTGAATGGCAGGCCAGCAATGGGCAGAGAGCGGTATCCTATGCTCTTGAACACTAGGCTGGAAGGTGGGTGGATTGAGCAGGGGAGGGGGAGGGGCCGGGTTTGGAGTGCAAACAACAGGTGAAGATAGGGAGTGGGAGGCAAATGGCAAGGCAGAGATGGGCAGAGAGCGGTAACCTATGCTCTTGAACACGAGGCTGGGAGGGGAGGGACGAGAGAGCATGGAGCAGGGGCAGGGGCGGCTGGGAGGCAGCGGAAGAGAGTGGTTTAGAAGGGGGGAATGGCAGGCCAGCAATGGGCAGAGAGCGGTAGCATATGCTCTCGAACACAAGGCTGGGAGGGGAGGGCATGGAGCAGGGGGGGAGTGCAGTATGGAAGAGGCGGGGTGGGGGAGGGGGGGACGGCAGGGGATATATGGGCAGCGACGGGCAGAGAGCGGTAGCCTATGCGGGAAGTCAGGGAGCAGGGATGAGAGAGGATAGGCAAATGGCAAGGCAGATATGGGCAGAGAGCAATATGGTGTATGCGCTTGAACTATAGACTGAGAAGGGAGTGCCATGAGCAGGGAGACGGGAAGGGAGGGGGTTCAATGGGTTTTGGCAGGTCGGTGCATGGGTCCTCCCCTGGTTTAAGTAGTCTACGGCCACCTTCAGAGCTTGTTATAACCCACCCACAAGGCAGCACCCACCCACAAGGCAGCACCTACCCACAAGGCAAGTCGCTGGTCTCTCCTGTTCCCACTGCTCTCCTAGGCCCATCCTTGAAGTCCCCTGCATGCACAGGCGTGTGGACACACAGTGAAATGGAAACCGGTAACCACAGGAAACCAACAGCAGGGGCCAAACATCTTGAACAAAACGCATCAAATGATTACCGACAGAGCACTAACCGGTCAGTATGTTCTTCTCCAGTCGAATAGCCCCCACACATCCCTCCCCTACTCCGGCCCCCTCTGCCCCTGTCGCCAAGCCTTCCCTTGGCAGCACGGCCACAGGTGAGCGGAAGAACACAAAATCCAGCTCGCGGCAGTCGGCGTTGCTGAAGGTGCCTCTGCGGCCGCTGCTGCTGCTGCCACTGGTGGTAGTCACTGTTGACGATGATGATGGTGGTACTGAGGGATACCCAGCAGCTGCTGCTTTGGAGAGCAGGTCGAACACACGACGGTGGCTTCGACTTGCCTTGAGCTCCCGCTGTAAGGGGAGGCGTTGGCAATGCGAGGAGATCAAAAGGAAAGAAGGGGAGGGGGGGAGGGGGGAGGGGGAGAGCGGGAAGAAAATGTAGGGGGGAATGAAGGTGATAGTGACCGAGCAACAGCTGCTGCTGCTTTGGAGAGCAAGTCGAACACACGGCGGTGGCTGCGACTTGCCTTGAGCTCGCTCTGTGTGGGGAGGAGGGGGAATTCGGGAGGAGGAGGGCGGAAAGGAAGGAGAAGGTGGGCACGGGAATGAAGGGAAAAACTCCTGATAGCACGTCATGCCTCACCTTCCCCGATAAAGTGGCTGCTACTAGCCCGAATCCCGGTCCTTTACCTCGTTCTTTCATCGTTACGCCCACCTGGCTCAGTGTCATATAGATGGGGCAACATACCTCATCCATGGGAGTGAGTGAAAAGTCCTCTTGCTGGCGCGTTTTGAGATGTGTCAAAACTGACTTAACGTGATGTAGATGGGGCAACATACCTCATCCATGGGAGTCAGTGAGAAGTCCTCTTGCTTGAGCGTGACCTGAACTCCCTCCAGCTCTGCGCACGCAGCATGAGAGGGTTAGTTTCCGGAGCATCGAACACATTCAGCAAAGGTTAGAAAACGAGAGTCGAGGCATTTGCAATACAGGAGAAGCATATTGCAAGCGAAGACTGGGAAGAGCCTTCAGGATTTTGGTCTGAAAGCCGCACAACATACGCAACATCAAGCAAGATGCTAAGATCTAAGCAACATACTTAGCACCTCGCGAACCTCCTTGGCAGTGCACGCAGCCTGAACAGGACCCCGCCTTCCCACCACATGCACTCGCCTAATGGGAGGAATCAGAGGCGAGGGGAACAGTGAGAAGGAAGAGACAGGATGGGGAACCATACATGCATTCCGCCTGAACGGGACCTCGCCTTCCCACCACATGCACTCGCCTTTTGGGGGTGGGAAGGGAGAGAGGGAGGGGGAACAAGAGCGCTGACATGAAAGCGATTGAGGGGGTTGGGTCGGGGAGAGAGGGAGGAGAGAGAGAGAGAGACGGGATGGAAGGGCCAGAACTGGAAGTGAGTTATAAGCAAATATGGTTCAGGGCTCAAAGAAGGAGCTCAGTAGGCGCTCACCTGACTTGGCTCCTTGCAAGAGCCTCTAGCGCATGCTCTGCAATGTCGGTGGGTTGAAGCTCGGACGGCCATCGGAGCAGCACTCTGGCAACGTCCAGTGCCACATTCCCCTGCGCGTTGGGATGGTCAGAGGAGGAATGCATGCATATGATATAATGTAGTGTGAAATGCCGTCTGGGCAGCACCCTTGGACCTAAGCAAGTAGAATGCCACATTGCCCAGCGCAGCACATGAGATGACAAAAGGCAACCAGCACTTAGTCCTCTAAGAGAGGGGACTGCGCAGGAGAGAGAGCATTGGGCAACCAGCAGCACAGAGACGAGAAAGAAAGAAAGTACGTGCCTGGCCAACCACCACTGCAGTGTCAGTCGATGTGAGATCCACGGGTAAATCCGCATAGTCAGGGTGCCCGTTGTACCACCACACGAACTCTCGGGCAGAGAAGACTCCTCTCAGGTTCTGGGAAGTAGAGGGAAGGGAGGAAGGAGAGGATCGAAGGAAAAAGGACGGGTTTGAATCTGCAAGGACGAGGGGACAAACCTAGCAGGTGCACCCAAGGTGGCCAATCCACTCGCCTTTTCCTTCTTTTACCCACTCATCTCCCCTCTCCTACCCATTCATCCCCCCCTTCTCACCCACGCATCACACTTGACTGCTCACTCAGGTCCCTTCTCGTCGACTCATAAATTGCCTCTCTTACCTCTCCAGGCACATTGAGGTCGCCAGAATGACAGCATGGTACATCTCACACATGCACTGTCACTGTTGCTGCTGCTGATGGCGGCGCTGGTGCTGGTGCTGGTGCTGGTGCTGGTTCTGGTTCTGGTGCTGGTGCTGGTTCTGGTGCTGGTTCTGGTTCTGGTTCTGGTGCTGGTGCTTGGTGCTGGTGCTGGTGCTGGTGCTGGTGCTGGTGCTGGTGCTGGTGCTGGTGCTGGTGCTGGTGCTGGTGCTGGTGATGCTACTGCTGATGCTGCTGATGCTGCCGATGCTGGTGGTGGTGGTGGTGACGGGGATTGAACCTCTGTGTCCTATACCCTCCTTTCTTACCTCCCCAGGTACATTGAGGTCGCGGTCGCCCTCTGCCCCATACGCCAGGATGACAGCATTGTACATCCGTCGCAGCTCATCCAATGTCACTGCTGCTGCTGGCGGACATGATGGTGATGGTGATTCGAGGGGGCCGACTCGCACATTGCCGAAGTATCGGCAGCGGGGGTTTTGAGCCACTCGAGTGAACTGGTTGATCACATTCTGGTGAAGGTCACAAAAGAAACGGGTAACAGAATAAAAAAAGAAAATTTAGCATGGAAAACAGCTACATTCAATTCGGTTACGTCAAGGATCAGGATCATGTTAACTCGTCAGATAGGTCTCTTGCCAACTTTGCTTCCTGCCATTTTTTCCCACCCTTTGCCTCTCACCTTGGTTTCAGGGTGGTCTGGGGCAACTCCCGTGCGCACAAGGCCGAACGGAGAAGGCAGCCTCTCCACGATGTCCACTCGAGCAGCGTCAAACCGCTTCAGAAGCTGGACAAGGAGGCCCAGGGGAGGAGCGACAGAAGGGAGGGCGGGGCAGAAATTCCTGTGGGGAGAGGCGGAAGAGGGACAGAGGAGGGAAGGCAGCCTCTCCACTATGTCCGTCCACTCGTGCCGCGTCAAACCGCTTCAGCAGCTGCATAGAAGGGCCAGGGGAGGAGGGGGAGAAGGGAGAGCAGGGGAGGTGGTCTTCGGGGGAGAGGCGGGAAAGGGTCAGCTGGGGGAGGGCAGCCTCTCTACAACGTCCACTCGTGCCGTGTCAAACCGCTTCAGAAGCTGGACGGAAAGGGGCATAGAAAAGATCCGGAGGAGAAATGCCAGAAAGGAGAGGCGGGAATGGGTCACAAGGGAGAAGCGAGAGAGCCAAACCGCTTCATCAGCTACAATGGAAGGGCCAGGAAGAAGTACTATAGGGGGTATTGGCGAAAACATGAAGGATTTGCCATGTGCATAGAGCTCAAATGGCATGTGATAATTTTCAGCCAGATAAACGCGTCTACGGGCTGCTGTTCGTGCGACGAGGTAACACCGGGGACCTAGAACAAGTGACCACGGTATGTTAGAGATCAGGCACCAATCCCTCGGTTTGTGCTTTGGCTACCTTCTCAGCAGTGTAGAAGCCTGCTGGGCCGCTCCCCACTACGCAGAACTGCAATGGCATACCACTGCCAGCAGTGGTTGTAATGAAACGAATGCTACGGAGTGCATGATGGGGATTGATCCCAAGAGAACCACCACTGCGGTAGCCTGTTGCTAGCGAACTACCCCTGCTCGCGGAAATCCTCCGCCACGCTGCGCTTAGAGGGGAGCCTGAGGCACGATGCGAGACGGAAACATGATCTATTCGACCATCCGACGGCTTGAGGGTTTCATCCGCACTATTCGCCACGTATCGCGCTTGGCTAGAAGTGGCGACATCGGCCAAAGAATCGCATGAGGAAGGATACAGGAATCCGAAGATAGGCTTAGGAAATGCGACATATGCAGTTTCGCGACATTGTGCTGCGAGCCTGGCCGGACGAGAATGGAAGCCGTGGCGAGGCATACGGCCGCCAGCGGATAGTAGACGTTCTAACAAGGCTGCTACAGTATTCCCTGAAAGCTTTGGGAGTTGAGCATCAGCAAGGAAGGATCTCTGTCAAGTGCTTGTCAGAATCTGGTACAGTCGGTGGAATTTGTTCTGGGATGGGAGGGGGGAGGGGGAAGGGGATGGGGAAGTGGGGAGGAGATCCGGGGTGGGAGGGCGGAATTCCCTTGGAATGATAACGTCAGCGAAACGACATTTCCAGACGATGTGCACCAAAATCCCGTTTCAGTCTGCTCCCAGTTTCGTTTAGCGTCCTTTTGTGCCATTTTGCTGCTAAAGTCATTTGCGTCTGATTGTTAACAAATCGACATTCTGCTGTTGGTTTCAGCTGAAGCGTGGAAGAAATGTGAAGGCGAGTGACTAGAGCTGCTCTTGTGCACACCGAGGTACAGTATCTCACAATTCCCGTCTACCTGAGACTTCTCGCCTTTGGTAGTGCAGCATCACAACCTGCGATCCAGTCCGTGACCTCGTTGCGTTCGTGAGGTTCCCTGGAAGTTGGCGCTACATCCCTCTTGTGCTTCTGACATGGGTGGCTCTTACGCGTTTATTTTCACCCTAAATCTTGTGATTGCGTCACTCGTTCTGGTTTACGCGGGAGACCGTAATACAGTATACGACCCATGCAAAGACGCAGACCCTGTTCAGAAGGGCGATGGATTCTCCTTTGCCATTGGCTTCGGTGGAATATCAGCATCATGGAATAACTCATCTCCATGCCTCACCGAGACTCTTCAGGTATCCGGGATCTACGTGTGGTATTCCACCAATTTCCCAACCAGCTTCCTTGACTTCCTTGTCATGCTGGATTCGGAGTTGAAAACGACGTCGTCGTCGCAGATTTTACCTCCAGGCGTGGAAGTTGCCGTTTTCCGACCTAAAGTCGATGAACTGTCTCTGTTGAGAATCAACAATGTCAGCATGGCACGAATCAACAACACGGTAAGTGCTAGCATGCCAATTTGATGTTTTTTTTGACACCCTAACCCTTCTCTTAACCACGCAGTTTGTCAATAGCTCGTTGATTGTGTATTCTGGAGCAAGGGGGATCGTATCTGCTCCGCGACAATTCTTGTCCCCTCTGGTAACGAGCTGACTTCTGCAACACCTGATGATGTGGTATTTCTAGTTGCTAGCTATCTGAATGGCCTGCGTCCACATGCAGGGACGGCTTCCCTCCCTAATCCTTATCATCAATTTCAAAGGAGGAGTCCTTGATTCTTTCGTGTGGTGAGATTTCAAATCTATTTACCTTAGAAGTTCACATAGTGTAAGGGATACCATACAGCCATCCTTGTGCAGGAAGGACATGGGTTGCTCCGAGTCAACGTGCCAGCCAGTGAGCCCGCTCTGTGTGGACAACAGCAACTGCCTGATTACAGAAGAGCAGTGCAGCAGCATGAAGACTGCCTCTGATCCTGAACCCTGCCGCCTTGCAGTAAGAGCTGTTTTGCCTGTTATTATCCTGCCTGCAATTCTCTGCAATGCTAACCTGACCACCTGTGCCAGATCAACGTGGCCTTTTCTGGAACTGATAAGGATAAGAAGCCGTTGCAATCATGGTACGAAGTTCAAGACCTTCAAGCATACTCGCTCACAGCATTATATGATACAGCAAAGAACAACTTCCAAGATGCCGTGGGTGCTTCGAGCAACAACCCTGATGAGATCACCAGAGGTTAAAGGGATAGTTTTTGAACAGTTTGTGCAGCCATGAGTGGGAATTTGAAACCATTAGTTAGCTCGCGGTTATGGACATGCTAATGCTACATTCTTCAAGATTCTTTTGCGTAGTGGGAGTGAGGAAATGTTTGTGAAGCAGACGGCTGGATTGGGATACAGCGGTGTACATTAGAGGGTTTCGGGTCTATCTATCTATTCCAACAACAGAACCACGTCGGCTGTGGTACAGTAGAGGAGATATCGTTTCTCCTAGTCTGATATTTTCTGGTGGTGGGCTAGCACGTAACGACCGAGTTTCTTGAAATTGACAAGCCATTTCACTTGCCTACATCGTCAGCCTCGTCTATTGTTCCCTGTTTAGCGATCGACAAGCACACAGCTACCTGTTCCTTATCGCCACATCGCTTTTTCCCGAACTTGCACTGTCTCCAGATGTCATTTCCCGAGTCTCTTCGTAAGCATGTCTCGGATTGGACGACCGCGGTAGCTGCTGGCATTCCAAACAATTTCCAGAAAGCCGTCATCAGTTTCACCTTACCCGACGCGGCGTCGATAAAGTGGCCGTTTGAGCTCTCTCAGAAAGATGCAGCAAGAGGTGCTAATGCAAAAACACCTGAATCTTCCCGTAATGTAGGTCGCTGGACGGGCCTATTCCGCGGCAGGAGTGGCAACGGGAACAGCGCCAGCATCTGGAATCGAGGGGTTGGTTCCGATGGCGCTGGCAGCGTCGGCAGTCCTCCTAGGGGTCATGCTGGTAGTAACAGCAATGACGGGAACAGAAGGGGGAGTGCATGGGAGGACAGCATGCGCCAGCAGTTGGCGGTTTGGCACGCCGACCCTGAATGGGAGGATGAACAGCCTAAGCTCCAGGTATGGTAGTGGGAGGTTAACCCGCGCGAAGCTAGAAAAAAACCTTTTTTTGGGTGGCCTCCGGCTTCATTTGCTGCCGAACCCTCCCCCAAATTGCTTTCACCGCCACTAATTTTCGCGGCACCGACCTTATCCATCCCCAATTTCTTTGAAAAAGTCACTCCGTGAGGGTCACAATGCTGACCGGTCTTCTAGTTCGTGATGGCGCTGCTCCGGACCTCGTTATAAGCATAATGCACATATTTCCTCTTCTCCAATTCACCTCCCTACCCTACTGTGAAGGTGTCAGTCCCTAAAGGCTCCTTCTGCCGAATGGACGCCCCGTTTCCATTGGTGCTGCCCCCGGACCTCGTTATAAGCAGAATGTGCACCTTTCCTTCTTCCCCAATTCATCATCCCACCTCACTGTGAAGGTGTCAGTTCCTAAAGGCTCCTTCTGCCGAATGGACGCCCAGTTTCAGCTGGCGCTGCCCCCGGACCTCGTTTATAGCACACTCTGTGACCCCAGCAATCGGAGAGTCTTCAAGAATATCACGGTGTGTTGTGTCATTCAGAATTGTGCTTTTTGTGTGTGTGTGTGTGCGCGCGCGTGTGCGTGCGTGTGTGTTTGTGTGTGCGTGTGTTCGGTGGTGGGGGTAAGAAGGGGGGGTAGTCATCTGTGTGGGGTTGTTTTAGTGTCTATGCTCTGGGCTGAGGTGAAAGAAAGAGGATATGATTGTTCATCTGAGTGCACACACGCGTACATGGGTGCCTGAGTAGCCAAACGGGGGGGGTAGAGTGCACATGGGAAATGGGGGATCTCCATGGCGCTTTAATTCCGTAGATTAATGTGGAATCTCTATGCATGATGTGACATTGCATTACATGACATGAAATGACATGGCATGGCATGGTACTACGTGGCATCGCGTGGCATGATGCCACATGGCAGGATGTGAGCTACCGGAACGTGCTGTACGACGATGCCGAGGTGCAGGAGGGCGCAAGGAATGAGTGACAAGTGATCCAACCTCCACTCGCTTTCCCCTCCTTTCTCCGAGCAGGATGTGAGCTATCGGAACGTGCTGTACGACGATGGCGACGTGCAGGAGGTGGAGCTGCAGCAGGGAGCAAGGTGGAGGTTCCTCTTCCTCTCAGGAACCTTTGACGTTCGGCTGAGAGTCAAGCAGGACAGACCCAACCTCAGGGTAGGTGTTTTGTGAGTTGGCTCAGAAGCCGAGGAGCAGGAGGAGTTGGAGTTGCAGCAGGGAGCCAGATGGAGGCTCCCTTTCTTTTTTGGTCTCGGGGACATTTGATGTGCGGCTGAGAGTCAAGCAGGACTGGCCCAGCCTTGGTGCGTGCGTTCACCAAATGTCACTTGCCTGTGTGTGTTCACGAGTTGCGTTTCACCGGCTGTTCCCGAGTTTACATCTCATGTAGCTGTTGGTAATTTCTGTCAAATTCCCCACTTCCTCTTCCGTCCTTCCATCAGATGTCGTTTCGTCTCATCAAGCCGGGATTCATGAAGCAGTTTGAGGGCCACTGGCAGCTGGAGCCGCTCGTTGTCCCTCCCTCCTCCTCCATTCCTCCCCCCACCACTAGCTCAGTCGACCTGTCTTCCAAAACCCCGACATCAGCATCCTCGTTTGCAACAGCCACTGGTCCCTCTGGTGTCGTTGCAACCAACGGGAAAGAGCCAGCTGGCAGCTCTTCCCCACGGGCCTTTTTCGGCAGTTTGCTGAATGAGCGTCAACCCCGCCACCACCATCACCACCAGCCGCAGAATCCGATGCGTGTGGCCACCACCGTTCAGCTTTGTCAGGTAGTGCAGCCCGCGCTCTCTCCGCCTCCCATCTTGTCGCACTACTTGAGGGGGATCAGCACACAGATTACTCGGGATATGCTGAAGGATTTTCAGACCGAGGCTGCCCGAATTAGATACAAGCTGCCCGTCGATGCTGATGTGGAGAAGGAGTTGGAAAGGATCAGGAGTGAAAGTGGCATGGAGGAGAAGGATGGTGAGGGAGGCAAGGGGAGGAATGCGGTTGAACGGAGAGAGAATGGAGTCCGATGGAGGGAGGTTAGGAAAGGGGGGAAGAGCGCTGGCTACGGGGCCAGGCCAGAAGTCAATGTTCAAGCAAGAGGGTGTGCTGGCAGGAGACGTCGCGCACCAACTAAGTTATCAGCGAAAGAGGGGTGGTAAAAGTATTGTGGATGAAGTGGACGCATTATACTCTCCATTCTCAAGGTCACATTGGCCTTGTAGTTTATTTTTAAATTCATATTCTGAGGATGTTTAGTCTTAGTGTATTAGTGTACACTTTTGCCAAAGCTCTGTAGAAGCACGACACATGCAGGAGAGGCTGCCACCTCATTCCCTGATTTGCATCTCAGCAGCCAATCACAGCTCCCCGCCGCAACGGTCTCCGATCAAGTAGAGCCATGCTAGGGTCATCCACTCGCGCGCCACACAGTCCACATCATCATCACACAAGGTCAGCGGGGGTTTTGCGCATTCCCCCCCCTCAACTTTCTGCTCCCCGCTCCCGCCCCTGTACTGTACTGCGAAGAAGAACCCTCTTCCGCCATGCCAACAGTGCTTCACAAAACACCCGCTCCGCCGCCAGCAGATGCTCTATCTCCTCAGGAATCCCATTTTCCTCCCGGGGGGAAAACCCCCTCCCCTCCCCTCCTCCTCTTGGCAATCCCAACAGCCTGCAAGCAGAACCTCACCCCATTCCTACAACACCTCATTTCCCTCCCTTTTCTTCTTAGGCGGAGGTGTGCTTGGTTTGAGGCTTGTCTACCTACGTTGTATCTGGAAGCCTGTGGTTTTATTTCACTCAGCTGCTTCCAGCGCAGTGCTAGAGTTTTCTGCGGCTTAGCAGAACGAGTAGAGACGAGTCTGAGAATTTTCCAGGTCTGGGACTCTCCTACAATTTTCTGCGATGGCGGCTGTAATGTCTTCAGCCACGTCGTCGTCTGCTTGCTCACTTGCTCGTGCAGCAGCGTCTAACTCCGAATCCCCATTTCTTAAACATTCCGCTGCTCTACTGCCGTTCAATGGCTTGAAAAAGACCTCCCTGGTGCTTTCTAAGAAGGCTTCAGCTGGTCAATCGAAGCACCGACCAGTGGTGTCCACCGGCGTGCGAGTCGTCGCCGAAGCTGCAGATTCGACTGTTGTGACGCCGAAGAAAGAAGGGGATTTCCGGCACGAGGCACCTCGACAGGGTAGGTCCTTGGTCTTTGCAAGTATCTGCTCTTTGTGTGTGGAATACAGTTCCCTGAATTTTCAGGAGTTACTGGCCTAAACCCCGGTTGCGCTAGGTACCTATGGGTCAAACCATGCTTCATCCTTCGGCATTGAAGGTCAGCAAGAGGCATCAGTTCCCCCTGATGAGTTCTGCCTGTGCTGTTTTAGTACGCAACTGGCCTCATACTCCATATTTAGCCGGATAATCCCTATGTCTTGTTAAAGAGATTTCCTTGCTGCCTTTAGTCTAAGTCTGTTTTTCTTCCTTACCTCCGTTGCTCTGACGCCGTTTCAGAGCTTGAAAGCCCTCAGAATGTTTTCTCGGCCAAGTACGTTCCGTTCTCGCCGAATCAGGCGCAGACGGAGGAGTACTCGCTGGACGAGGTCATCTACACCAGCAAGGACGGTACGCATTCTACATGACATTTTTCCTGACATGTATTTGGAAAGGTCGCATTTTCTGACATCGCAATTTTTCTGACGTCGCAAAATTTCTTCTGTCCCTTACTGTCGCAAGTCCTGACGGTGCGCGTCCAGACTCATAGCAAGATCCAGATAATTCGAGAAATGTTAATTCCATTATCCAAGATGTTTTTTCTCTAGATCTGACCTGGGATCTTATGCGTGGTCTGTGTGGACTGTGCAGGCCTGCTGCTGGACGTGCAGCACGACTACGAGGCCCTCAAGCGCTACGACGCCGCTTACTGGAAGAAGCTATTCGACTCGCGGGTCGGCAAGCACACGTGGCCCTACGGATCAGGAGTGTGGAGCAAGAAGGAATGGGTTCTCCCGGTACGTCTCCGTATATCCGTGTGCCGGATCTGATTCTCCCTGTACGTTTCCATATATCGTATGCCGGATTTGGTCTACTGGGACGTTTCTGTTTCATCCATTGCTCCTGCTCGGTGCCCTCGCCCCTCATCGAACTAACGATCTAAGGTGTTTATTTTCGTTTGATTGTTCTGTCGTTGACTGCACAGGGAATCGACAACGACGACATTGTGAGCATGTTCGAGGGCAACTCCAACCTCTTCTGGGCCGAGCGCTACGGCAAGGAGCTCGGCATGACCGACCTCTGGGTCAAGCAGTGCGGCAACAGCCACACAGGCTCCTTCAAGGTACGGTACCCTTCAAGTTACGGTACCCTCCAAGTTACGGCACCCTCCAAGTTACAGTACATTCTCTACGCTATCCCTCTTTTCCTCAATCCCTCGAGCCACACGCGTCACCCGCGTGCGTTTCCCCCTTCCTTTCGTTGATGGAACCGGGCAATTTCTAATCGAATGCTTTTCCGTTCGTTTGTATCCCTCTTCCCCGCCAGGATCTCGGCATGACGGTGCTCGTGAGTCAGGTGAACCGGCTTCGGAAGATGAACAAGCCCCTGGCAGCCGTCGGATGCGCCTCCACCGGCGATACCTCCGCCGCTCTCTCCGCCTACTGCGCTGCCGCTGGCATCCCCGCTATTGTCTTCCTCCCCGCCAACAAGTACGTTTCGCTCATGGCTGGCTTATCCGTTCCGTCTGCACTGCAAGCGCCAATCTCACCCAGTCCCTCCGCTCCCTCCTGCTGATTTACCGTCCTTCTTGATTCACCTGTTTCGTCCCAGGATCTCTCTCGCTCAGCTCGTGCAGCCCATCGCGAACGGCGCGCTCGTCTTGTCGATCGACACGGACTTCGACGGGTGCATGCGGCTGATCCGCGACGTGACGGCGCAGCTGCCCATCTACCTTGCCAACTCGCTCAACTCGCTGCGCCTCGAGGGGCAGAAGACGGCCGCCATCGAGATCTGCCAGCAGTTCGAGTGGGAGGTGCCCGACTGGGTCATCGTGCCCGGAGGTGCGTTGACTCGTTGACTAATTGACTTTTTTTGCTGCGTCTCGAGGGGCAGAAGACGGCCGCCATCGAGATTTGCCTGCAGTTCGAGTGGGAGGTGCCCGACTGGGTCATCGTGTCTGGAGGTGCGTTGACTCGTGTGAATTCGTTGACTTCCCTGCTACTTTTTCCACGTCTGTCTCCCCCCTCCCTTCTCCTTCTCTTCCCCCCCCCTCCCCCCCCCCCTCTCCCCACCACCACCACCACCCCCCCTCCCTGGTTGTCCTGATTGTGGATCTAAGAACATGAGATCTGAAATGTGTTATCTTGTCTTGCTCGCATGCTTCTCTGCTGCTCGGTCTTGTCTTCCTGCTGACGTACCCTCCCTTGGCCCCTCGGTTCTCCTGCAGGTAATCTGGGGAACATCTACGCGTTCTACAAGGGATTCTACATGTGCAAGGAGATGGGTCTCGTGGACCGCATTCCCCGTCTGGTGAGAACACCTTCCCCTCTCCCTTTCATCCCCGTCCTCCTCATACCCCTTCCCCTCCCCCCCCCCCCCTCCCTCTTCGTACTCTTCACTTCGTGTTTCAAGTGGTTTTGCGCGACTGACGAAGCTCGCCGTGCTATGAGGGCCAAGGACGATCTTAAAACATAATGACAAGCATATGGCTGAATCACCGCCTGTTGATAAATCATGTTACTGAGACCCCGTTGCTGTGAGCTTCGTAGAAACCGATTTTTGACCGCTTGCGTTTCTCTTGCCCTCGTAAGCGGTTTCCTCCTTTTGTGTCTTCTAACTCGGAGCCTTTCCCCTTCTCTGGCTATCAGAGTGACTTTTAGAATCTATTGCACCGCTCAAACAGGAGCTCAGCTTTGCGATGGCCGTTGATGATTCTAAATAAATTGACAAGCATATGGCTGAATCACCGCCTGTTGATATCCCATGTTACTGAGGCCTGCTGTGAAGCGTTTGAGTGAAGCTGCTTGTTTCGTTCACCTGTGTTTCGTGCCTGTGCAAACAGTAGCATGGTTTCATTGTCTCTCGTTCCTGAAGCCCTTTTTTGGCCATGCTTCTGTCGCCTTCGTCTGTCTGGGCTGAGTTGTGGTACCTTTGGGCCTTTTGTGGTTCAGTTCAGTCGTGGTTCGGTCTTTTTTTCTGCTTGGGCGGTCAAGTGTGGCAGATGTTGATTGAAGTATGCATAGTTCAGATGAGACGCATTCGTGCGTCCAGGAAAACTCAATTTCGCCCCTATCTGATGCCAGCTGCCCGCCTGCTTGCCTTTCTGAATTTCCCGTACGGTCGTCTTTCCTTCTTTCCCGTACGGTCATTTGTCTCTCGCGTTTTGGGTTTGGTTACTCGAGTCTGGAGGGACGAGTTGAGTTGGGGTAGTTGGAGGGGGGATGGTTGAGGGAGGAGGGTGTGATGAGCAATCTTTTATCACAGTTATCCCTGACTGAACTGTCATGTTGACTCATAAGTTGATGCTGACCCTCTTGATTCGATGGAGGGATAGGGTAGGGAGGACAGAGGAGGAGACTGGGTAGGGATAGGGGGAGGTCACGCGAAGGGGGAAAAGGAGGGTGTGATGAGCACATTTTTTTATCACAGTTATCCCTGACTGAACTGTCATGTTGACTCAAATTACTACGGTGCTGACCCTCTGGATGGATCTCGATGTAGGGAACGTGGTAGGTGTTAGTGAATGGTAGAGAGGATCAGGAGCTGGTGATGATGGCATTTGTGGCAGATGTTGATTGAAGTATGCATAGTTCAGATGAGATGCATTCGTGCGTCCGTGAAAAGCAAATTTTCGCCCCTATCTGATGCCACAAGTCCATCCATTGTCAACTGTTTGACTCTATAGTGAGGGTGTACGTGTTATGTTTCACTTGTTCTGTTTTTACCTGTGGCTGCGTTGTGAAAGGGGTATGATGAGCACTCTTTTTCACAGTTATCCCTGACCGAAAATGTCATGTGGACCCAAATTACTACGGTGCTGACCCCTTCAGTGCTCCTCGCCATTGGTTCCTCCTCAACTGTTGATCTCGTCTTTCCCCCTCGCTGTTCTCCTGCACACCCCACTCCATTTCCCCTTCTCTTCCCACTCTATCTCATCTGCGAGTGTGACCTTTTTGCGCTCTTCCATGGCCCCTGCTGACCTCCACCTCATCCTCACCCTTTTTTTTCCTCTCTCCCTCCCTCTCTTCTCACAGGTCTGCGCCCAGGCAGCCAACGCCAACCCGCTCTACCTGTCGTACCAGAAGGGCTTTGAGCAGTTTGAGCCTGTGAGGGCAACGCAGACCTTCGCCTCGGCCATCCAGATTGGCGACCCCGTCTCCATTGACCGAGCTATCTTTGCGCTCAAGGTGAGCTGCGGTGCATTCAGATTGGCGTTGGTATGCTGAGTGCTGTGAGCAGTGGGCCGAGAGCTGCAGAATGCTTGCCTCCGCCTTTTAGAGTGGTGGCTCCTTCTTACAGCCATCTTCACATGCCCAGTACCTGTTCGTAAGTGTCAGGGATTTCTGAATTCACTATCCATTCTCTCCATTTAGTTCAGTATGGGCCGTGACACCCTCGCTGCTGTGGGCAAATGCGCGTTCCCTTCTGAAGAGCAGCCATACTTTTCCATTCTCTCTTCAACTAATGCCCCATGCCATTCCTGTGCTTTCCCTGCCTTGCCTCTCTCTGCCAGGCGTCCAACGGCATTGTGGAGGAGGCCACAGAGCAGGAGCTCATGGATGCTGCTGCAGAGGCAGATCTCACTGGCATGTTCAACTGCCCACACACAGGAGTGAGTGCCTTTGCCACCTGCACTTCCATTTCCTTCTTCTTCCTCTCTTCCCTCCCTCCCTCCCCACTCCCCCCCTCCCCTCCCCCTGCTCCCCACCTCTTCCCCCCCTGCTCTTGCTCCCTTTCCCTTGTTTTGTGGTTCATCCCTCCCTCTACTATCTCCTTTTTCCTCCCTCGACCGTTGGTCTGGCTGTTAATGAGTTGACTGGTGTTTCGTCTCCATGCCACCCTTCCCCTGCGTGCTTCTACAGGTGGCTCTGGCTGCGCTGAAGAAGCTGCGGAGCCGGGGAGTGATTGGCCCCAATGATCGCACTGTCGTGGTCAGCACAGCACACGGCCTGAAGTTCGCACAATCCAAGGTAAAATTACACACCAATACGTCTCCTAAATTTGTGGGGTGTTGTGTTGGATCTGGGAGTTGCTGGCACTTGGCATGTGATAGTGTATCATGTCGGCGCATATGGTGTGTGACCTCCGTTTGCAACGATGTGCTTTCAGGTGGCTTATCATTCAAACGAGATCCCCGGTATGGTGTCGACATTCGCCAACCCCCCTGTGAGCGTGAAGGACAACTTGGGCAGCGTTATGGATGTGTTGAGAGAGCGCATTGCCAAATAACTTGATTATTAGCTTAGTAACAAGGGACCCGATCTTGTAGCCATATTAAACATCAGTTTTGTAAGCAAGTACAAAGTTTTGTTTTCTTGGATATATTTGGAGAGTTCCAAAAGTACATATCTGTATTATTAACCTAGCATGGTGATATATCATCTAGATTAGACGGGTGCTTATGGATACGTAAGTTTGTAAGTCTTATGTAGTATCTTATGAACAAAAACTTGCGAATGAGTGGCGGTGGCGACTGCCCTGCGAATCCCATGCGGCAGGTTCAGAAGAGCTGGGGCTGGTTGTTCGAGGCGCGAAGCGAGTCAGAATCTGACCTGACGAAGTGCGCGAAAGGTCGGCACTGCTGGACCAGCACGTTGTGAATAACGAGTCCAGGTTCCTACGTCCTCTAACGGGAATAAAATAGAGCAAGCTCGACTATTCCCGAGGCTGCAATTTCCCTGGTGAACAAGCCTCTCGCTAGAACAAGTTCCTAGTTTACTGTGTACTGGCTTTAGTGGTGAGGTGTATAGAAGTGCTGTCAGCGAGCGAGTAGAGGAGACTTTTTAGGAGAGGTGTGCCGACAATACGTAGTAGCAGCAGCAGCAGAAGAGACGGTTTTGATGATATTGACCAGGCGTACTAGAGCATCGTGTTGGTCACCAGTTACTGCTAGTTTTGTAGCGTATCTCGTAAGCTCCTGGTCGGCCTTGTTGTCTTTGAGAATGCTTCCGGAAGCTTGGACGTTTTTTAGCTTACGGTCGAATGCAGAGAGTGTTGGCGACAATTTTTGCGAAATTTCGCACGTCAGGCTTCTGGACACTAACAGAGACGCGTCAGGCTTTTTAGAGCCTCAAGTAGAGCCGTTCGTTAACGCCGTCGGCTACAGTCGTCGCTAGAACAGACTATGCTCATGCGACCAGTGAAGCTACCTGAATGTTGCAGTTACGGATGCCATAGAGTCGTCTCTATCTCGCCATTAGACTCCCACCACGAATGCTGCTAATGCTGCGGTGCTGCTTATAAGTTCCTTCGCCCAGTTCTGAGATGCCGAGTCGCTGCTGTCCCTCTCGTTTAGGCTTAGAGCAAGACGAAACGGCCTTCGTCACGAAACGCCATGGCGTTTCCACCCTTTAGTGACGGTCCCTCTAGTGACGGTCTCTCTACTTCTCGGCGACTACCACGTCAGTCGCACAGATCGCACGTACCACGCTGTAGAAGCTGTCTCTCGCGACGCCTGTAACGACATCAGTAACCACTTCCAGGCGACGACGAGGACAGTCACACAGATTCGCATGCACCTCGTTCTAGAAGCCTCCGCTATTAACTTCAGTGACCAAATAGGTAGCCTAGTCCAATTTCCTCCAATTCACGCTACTGCATTAGTCAAATACGAGCCAGCCTTATAATTATCCACGTGGTTAGAAAGCTGGAACCAGAATTAGGATACCTGTCGTCGCTGGTCTGACAGCCCCGCCGGTCTGACAGTCCCGGCCTGGCAGTCCTGGTCTGGCAGTCCCGGCCTGGCAGTCCCGGTCTGGCAGTCCCGGCCTGGCAGTCCCGGTCTGGCAGTCCCGGCCTGGCAGTCCCGGCCTGGCAGTCCCGGTTTGGCAGTCCCGGTCTGGCATTCCTTAGCTAGCCCAGGTATTTTTAGCAGCTTTCAAGCTGATCTGATTCCATCATTCGCCCGCAATAGCATAACAGCAGCAGCAGCAGCAGCAGCAGCAGCTACCAAACCTTCTTCGCATGCGTACAACAGCAGCTGCGTTCATGGCGCCCTCCAAACCATCTCATGGTCGCAATTCCCGGTTCCAGCATTCCACGCGTCCACTGACCCACCCTCGTCCAATCCCACTCTTCCTTCCCCACCATCGTCTCCTTCTCCCTCCCTACCTTCTACTCCTCCTCCTCGTCTTACTCACCCCGTCCTCTCCCCTCCTCAACGGTAGCCAGTCGCTCGGTGTTCCCCTAGCTCTCGCTGCTCCTTTCCGCGTCACCGACGCCTACAAGCCCGTCTGCGGAGGGCTTCCTGCGAACCCGCCGCGAAACGGTGCGTCCTGCTACGTCCCTCCCTCTGCTCCTAGCCCTGGCTGCTCCTCGCTGCTCCATTCCGCGTCACTGACGCCTACAAACCCGTCTGTGGGGGCCTTCCCGCGAACCCCCCCCCGTCATGGTGCATCCTGTTACATCCCTCCGTGCCCGCCTAGTTCTCGCTTCTCCCCGCTGCTCCCCACTGCTCCCCACTGCTCCCCGCTGCTCCTTTCCGCGTCACCGACGCCTACAAGCCCGTGTGCAGAGGGCTCCCTGCAGACCCGTCTCTCCATGGTTCGGCTACGTCTTCGTTTGTCGAGCATATATTTCCCAGTGGGCTGGGCGATGTCTCAGGCTGGAAGCGGTGGAGTGACCCCAAGACTTGGGGCCGCCAGTCCCTGGTCCCCTGGAAGTGGCGCAAAAAGCTTTCCCTCTCCCCGATTCTCCTCCCGTCCCTCCCTTTTTGTTCAGGCTGGAAGAGGTGGAGCGACCCAAAGACGTGGGGCCAGCAGTCCCTGGTCCCCTGGAAGTGGCGCAAGAAATTCAAGGGTTTACCTTTCCTCTTTGGCGTGCCTGGGCGCGGGTTGCTGCAGTGGAGGGATGTGACTATACCGTGCGGTGCGGCGATCCTGCTGGACATGCCTGAAGTGAGAGTTGGGAAGCTCAAGATCAAAGGCTGGCTCAAGTGAGTGTGACTGCTGCGAGTGTGACTGCTGTGAGGGTGACTTCTGTGTGTTTAATCCATAAAAAAACACATCTCCCCTTTTTCTTCGCCCAAGCTGCCTTACATCCGCGTCAAATTGTGCTTCATCCTCATTGGCCCGCCGCCTCGCCTTTTCTTAAAAAAACTCACAATTCATTCCTCCCCCATCCCCGCCTCCGGCCTCCCCCCCCCGTTTCCTCCCTCCAGAGTCCTGGACTCGCCCAAGCTCCCGCACATCCGCGTCAAAGCCCGTTTCATCCTCGTTATGGGCCGCCTCACTGCAGGCTCAGCGTCCCGCCAGCTGTCCTCGCGCCTCACAGTCACTCTGCACCCCAACACGGGCTACTCGGGCGGCAGAAAGCCGTACATGCTCCGAAAAGTGCCGCCTGCTGACAGAGGGAATCCCCGAGACCTGGGGCACAAGGCGTTTGCTGTGGTGAGTGTGACTCTGCCCCTCACATCACATCACATCACATCACATCACATCACATCACATCACATCACATCACATCACATCACATTTGTCCTGGTCTGAGGCGTGTCCCCCACTCGCAAAGGGAGCCCTCGGGACCTGGGGCACAAGGTGGGGGCGAAGCAGACACCCCCTCGTGGGTACGCCTGGCAGCAACAGCAGCAGCAGGGTCGCGGCAGCTGGTGACTGAGGGGGATGTGACGGCATGTGCACCTGGCTTGTCTGACCTACTATGTCCTCCTGTAATTTATCCGTCTCTTCCTTCTAAGTACGTTCTGCATCCCGATGCAACAGGTGGGTGGTCAAGTGGACCTGCACGGCATGCCGGGGGGGGCAGACACACCCTCGTGGGTGCGGCTGGCAGAAACAGCAGCAGCAGGGGGGAGAGAGATGGGCACACGCACTTTGATAACCCCACTTTCATTTTCGCCTTTGCCTGTATCATGCAACAGCTGGGCGGACAGGTGGACCTTCATGGCATGCCGGGGGGAGCAGACACTCCAGCAGTCGGGCAGAGGCACCTGATGGCTGAGGGGGATGTGACGCCATGTGCAACTATCCTTTTTGAACCATAGCATCCTTTTGTTCCTCCACTTCTGGATTCAACAGGTGACTTCTGAGTAGACTCGGAAGTCAGCTGGTGGTGGAGGGGGATGTGACGCCATGTGCGGCTGTCCTTTCTGAACCATAACATCCTTTTGTTCCTCCACTTCTGGATTCAACAGGTGGGCGGGCAAGTGGACCTACATGGCATGCCGGGGGGAGCAGACACTCCCTCGTGGGTGCGCTTGGCGGCAACAGCAGCAGCGGGGCAGAGGCAGCTGGTGGTTGAGGGGGATGTGACAGCGTGGCAACCGGGGTTCACTGTGGCTGTTGCTGCCACCAGCACGGATTTCAACGAGGCAGAGAGCAGGGAGATCGAATCAGGTGGGTGACTGGGTCTTGCCTTGAGGGCATGATATAGGTGCTGTAGGCCATGACTGCTGTTGCTGCCACCAGCACGAATTTCAACGAGGCAGAGAGCAGGGAGAGGCTGGTGAGTGAATGCGCGTGCGTTATGGTGGTTGGTGAAGGGCAGAGGCAGCTGGTGGCGGAGGGGGATGTGATGGCATGGCCACCGGGGTTCACTGTGGCTGTCACTGCCACCAGCACGGATTTCAGCGAGGCTGAGAGCAGGGAGATCGAATCAGGTGAGTCAGAAGGTCTTGCATTGAGGGCATATAGGTGCCTCGAGGCATGACTGTTGCTGTAGCTCCCACCAGCGCGGATTTGAATGAGGCAGAGAGCAGGGAGATAGAGAGGCCGGTGGGTGAGTAGGTCTTGCCTTATGGATTTATCGAATACCTCAACAGTGATTTGCCATCACTGTTGCTGTTGCTGCCAGCAGCGCGGATTCTAACAAGGCCGAGGGCCGGGAGATCGAACCAGGTAGCACTGGGGCTTGGGAGCAATGCTGGTTTTACTTTAACCACTCCGGTTGAAAGCACACCGGTCGAAAGCACACCGGTCGAAGGCACACTGGTGGAACGCACACCGGTGGAATGCGCACCGATCGAAAGCACACCGGTCGAAAGCACACCAATCGAAAGCACACCGGTCGAAAACACACCGGTGGAAGGCACACCGGTGGAATGCACACCGATCGAAAGCACACCGGTCGAAAACACACCGGTCGAAAGCACACCGGTCGAAAGCACACCGGTCGAATGCACACCGGTCGAAAGCACACAGGTCGAAAGCACACCGGACGAAAGCACACTGGACGAAAGCACACCGGACGAAAGCACACCGGTCGAAAGCACACCGGTCGAAAGCACACTGGTCGAAAGCACACCGGTGGAATGCACACCGGTGGAATGCACAACGGTGGAATGCACAACGGTCGAATGCACACCGGTTGAAAGCACACCGGTCGAATCCACACCGGTCGAATGCACACTGGTCGAAAGCACACCGGTCGAAAGCAGACCGGTCGAATGCACACAGATCGAAAGCACACCGGTCGAAAGCACACCGGTCGAAGGCACACCGGTCGAAGGCACACTGGTGGAAAGCACACCCGTCGAAAGCACACCCGTCGAAAGCACACCCGTCGAAAGCACACAGGTCGAAAACACACTGGTCGAAAGCACACTGGTCGAAAGCACACAGGTCGAAAGCACACCGGTCGAAAAAACACCAGTCGAATGCACACCGGTGGAATGCACACCGGTCGAAAGCACACTGGTCCAATGCACACCGGTCCAATGCACACCGGTCCAATGCATGCTGTTCGAAAGCACACCGGTGGAATGCAAATGGTCGAATGCACACCGGTCGAAAGCATAGCGGTTGAATGCACCTCGGTCGAATGCACACACCGGTGGAAAGCACACCGGTCGAAAGCAGACCGATCGAATGCACACAGATCGAAATCACACCGGTCGAAAGCACACTGGTCGAAGGCATACCGGTGGAATGGACACCGGTGGAATGCACACTAATCGAAAGCACACCGGTCAAGAGCACACTGGTCGAAAGCAGACCGGTCGAAAGCACACCAGTCGAAAGCACACTGCTCGGAAGCACACCGATCGGAAGCACACCGGTGGAAAACACACCGGTTGAAAGCACACCGGTCGAATGCACACCGATCGAAAGCACACTAGTCGAAAGAACACCTGTCGGAAGCACTCCGGTGGAATGCACACCGATCGCAAGCACACCAATCGAAAGCACACCGATCGAAAGCACACCGGTCGAAAGCACACAGGTCGAAAGCACACCGGTCGAAGGCACACCGGAGGAATGCACACCGATGGAATGCACACTGATGGAATGCACACCGGTCGAAAGCACACTAGTCGAAAGCACACTGGTCGAAAGCACATCGGTCGAAAGCACACTGGTCCATGCACACCGGTCGAAAGCACACCAGTCGAATGCACACAAGTCGAAAGCACACGGGTCGAAAGCACAATGGATGTAAGCATACCGATCGAAAGCACACCAGTTGAAAGCACACCGGTCGAAGGCACACGGGTGGATTGCACACGGGTGGAATGCACACCAATTGAAAGCACACCGGTCGAAAGCACACCGGTCGAAAGCACACCAGTCGAAAGCACACTGGTTGAAGGCACACCGGTGGAATGGACACCGGTCGAAAGCACATTGGTCGAAAGCACACCGGTCGAAAGCACACCCACCGGTCGAAATCACACCGGTCGAAAACACACCGGTCAAAAGCACACCGGTCGAAAGCACACCAGTCGAAGGCACACCAGTGGTATGCACACCGATGGAATGCACACCGGTCGAAAGCACACCAGTCGAAAGCACACCAGTCGAAAGCACACCGGTCGAATGCACACCTGTCGAAAGCACAGCGATCGAACGCACACCGCGTCGAAAGTACACCGGTCAAAGCACACCGGTCGAAAGCACACCGGTTGAATGCACACCGATCGAAAGCACTCTGGTCGAAAGCACACCGGTCGAAGACACACCGGTGGAATGCAGATTGGTGGAATGCACACCAATGGAATGCACACTGGTGGAATTAGGCATGAGTAGGGGGCGAGTCGAGCCTCGACTCATCCGAGCCGAGTCTCGACTCGTTCGAGTCGGGCCAAACCCGGGTCGAGTCGGACCCAACCCGGGTCGAGTCGGACCCGAGTCGCCCCCCCCAAGATTCCGACTCGAGACTCGGGTTTTTCAACATTCTCGCCAGAAAATGACTTCCAACCGAATTCCCCCAATTCAACCGCACTGAACCCGATTGCAACTACGAAATCCAACCCGCCGCCGTCTAATGTGCTCTCTACAGTCGAATTCCTACCAGATTCCCCCACTTCAACCGCACTGAACCCGTCTGCAACTACGGAATCCAATCAACCCCCCGCCCCTCTAACATGCTCTAAACTAATTCCACGCTATCCCTGTCTTGTCAATTCCGCTGACCTAATTTTGCTTGAGAAGCCACCATATCGTCTCCTAGAACTTACCTCTCGCTAAGCCTAGACCCTTAGTTGCCCGGATTTTTTTCCGCCTGCCTGTTCGAGCGTATATTAAGCGTTTGGTAGGCCAAAAATCAAGCGTTTAGCGTTTAAATGCTGGCGTCCAAAACGCCAAACGCGTTTCTGGTCGCTTAACAGGAAATTCCACTGTCCTATATATGAGAGAAATGTCTCGGTCGAGCCAATTTATGACTCGACTCGGGTGCGACTCGGTGCAAATTCCCAGACCGAGTCAAGCAAAACTCGAAACTAGGTCGACTCGACCCGACTCGACTGAGGCCGAGTCAGAGGAGTCAAAAAAAGGGCGAGTCGAGTCATCGAGTCGAGTCAAAACTCGAGTCGGTTGCCCATCCCTAGGTGGAATGCACACCGGTCGAAAGCACACCAATCGAACGCACACCGGTCGAAAGCACACTGGTCGAAAGCACACTGGTCGAAAGCACACCGGTGGAATGCACAATGGTCGAAAGCACAGCGGTCGAATGCACACTGATCGAAAGCACACCGGTTGAA
Source organism: Closterium sp. NIES-67 (assembly GCA_027943415.1). Classification (NCBI taxonomy): domain Eukaryota; kingdom Viridiplantae; phylum Streptophyta; class Zygnematophyceae; order Desmidiales; family Closteriaceae; genus Closterium; species Closterium sp. NIES-67. Next base: position 26,900 of record BQMB01001929.1, read on the forward strand.
AGCACACTGGTCTAAGGCACACCGGTCGAAGGCACACCGGTGGAATGCACGCCAGTGGAATGCACACCGGTTGAAAGCACAACGGTCGAAAGAACACCGGTCGAAATCACACCGGTTGAAAGCACACCGGTCGAAAGCACACCGGTCGAATGCATCCGGTCGAGAGCACACCGGTCGAAAGCCCACCGGTCGAAAGCACACCGGTCGAAAGCACACCGGTCGAAGGCGCACCGGTGGAATGCAGACTGGTCGAATGCACACCGATCAAAAGCATACCGGTGGAAAGCACACCGGTCGAGTGCACACTGGTCAAATGCACACCGGTCGAAAGCACACCGGCCGAAAGCACACCAGTCGAAAGCACATCGATCGAAAGCACACTGGTCGAAGCACACTGGTCGAAGCACACTGGTCGAAGCACACTGGTCGAAGCACATCGGCCGAAAGCACACCGGTCGAGAGCACACCGGTCGAAAGCACACCGATGGAGTGCACAACGGTCGAAAGCACACCGGTGGAGTGCACAACGGTCGAAAGCACACCGGTCGAAAGCACACTGGTCGAAAGCACACCGGTCGAAAGCACACCGGTTGAAAGCACTCTGGTCGAAAGCACTCCGGTCGAAAGCACACCGGTCGAAAGCACACCGGTCGAAAGCACACCGGTCGAAAGCACACCGGTCGAAAGCACACCGGTCGAAAGCACACCTGTCGAAAGCACACCGGTTAGAGGAGCATGCTGCTCCAGGCATGCTGCCCTAGTAATGCAGCCCTTGACTTGCGTGGTGGGTGGACTTGCGCACAGAGGTTGCACACCGGGGGGGCGTGGTTGCATACCCCTCGCCCCCCCAACAGTCACCCTACCTAGTGTATCCAACAACTTTGCGCATCACCCTCACCTCACCCCCCTCCCACACGCACGAGGATGGATCAGTGTGCCAGCTGACTTTCTCAGTGCCACCATCAACGTCCGCTTTTAAGTCGACTCAAAAGCAGTCCCATGCGCATGAGGATGGATCAGTGTGCGTGCTGGCTTTCGCGGTGCCACCATCAACATTCCCCCCCCCCCTCCCCTCCTGCTCCCTGTCCCTATCATTCCCCCTACAGTCACCCTTGTTTGCCCCGCCACGTCACCCCTCACCTCATCCCTCTTCCACACGCTCGAAGGATCAGTGCCGGATGCCTCTAGCAGTACCCTGGCATCCAATTCTTCCTCCCATCCCCCTCCCCCCAGCAGTAACCCTGGTTTCACCGACCACGTCTCGCATCACCCTCACTTCGCCCCTCTCTCACACGCATGGGGCACATTGGTGCCGGGTGGCTTTGGCGGTACTGCCGTCTTCAACCATCCTTACCTCTTCCGCCTCCCCTCCTCCACTCCCAATTCCCCCCTGCAGTCACCCTTGTCCCCCCAACAACTTCCCGCATCACCCTCAGCTCGCCCCTCCCACACACACGAGGGCACATCGGTGCCGGATGGCTTTGACAGTACTGCTGTCTTTAACCATCCTTAACTCTTCCGCCTCCCCTCCTCCACTCCCAATTCCCCCCTGCAGTCACCCTTGTCTCCCCAACAACTTCCCGCATCACGCTCACCTCGCCCCTCTCTCACACGCACGAGGGCACATCGGTGCCGGATGGCTTTGGCGGTACCATCGACATTCGTGCTGAGGTGGCGATGCTGGATAGGCGGATTGTCATTCAGGGGACGGATGAGCCCGCCCCACACCAGTACGACGGTAAGGCATGCGCAGGGGGGGATCGGTGAAGGGCGGCTTTGGCGGTAGCTTCGATATTCGTGCTGAGGTGGAGATGCTGGATAGGCGGATTGTCATACAGGGCACAGACGAGCCCACACCACACCAGTACGACGGTAAGTAAGGCAGGCACTAATGCATGCTAAAAGAACGTTCTGTTGAAAGTACGTCCTCCCCCGTTCTCTTCCCCACACCAGAACTTTGCAGTCCCTCTCGTACCCCACTCACCACCACCATTTGAACCCCCCTTTCCCCCTGCCTCTCACTCACCACCAGGCGGCCACTTCATGGTGTATATGACGCCCGCCCCGCAGACCATCGAGGGCGTGCAGTTCCGGGGTCTGGGCCACCAGGGCACGCTGGGGCGCTACCCCTTGCACTTACACGCGTGGAGGCTCCTGGGGGGGGAGACCTCCTCTCAACGCGTCCCCTGAGACCATCCCTTGCTCCTCGCGTCCTTTTCCCCCCTCCACCAGGCGGCCACTTCATGGTGTATATGACGCCCACCCCTCAGACCATTGAAGGGGTGCAATTCCGGGGTCTGGGCCACCAGGGCACCCTGGGCCGCTACCCCCTGCACTTCCACGTGTGCGGGCTCCCCCTTTCCTCCCCTCATCTCCCCTGAATCCCCTCTCTCTCCCCCCTCCCCCTCCCCCCTACAGGCGGCCACTTCATGGTGTATATGACGCCCACCCCGCAGACCATCGAGGGTGTGCAGTTCCAGGGTCTGGGCCACCAGGGCACGCTGGGGCGCTACCCCTTGCACTTACACGTGTGCAGGCCACCAGGGCCACCAGTGCCACCAGGGCACCCTGGGCTGCTACCAGGGCATGCTGGGGCGCTACCCCCTGCACTTGCACTTCACTTCCGCTGCTGCACCTCAGCTCATGGCCTCCCTGATTCCCAACACCCGCCCCCCTTCCCCCGCCCCCCTTCCCCTTCCCCGTCCCCCTTCCCCCTTCCCCCTTCCCCCGTCCCCCTTCCCCGCCCCCCTTCCCCCTTCCCCCGTCCCCCTTCCCCTGTCTCCGTTCCATCCACCAGGCGGCCACTTCATGGTGTATATGACGCCCACCCCTCAGACCATAGAAGGGGTTCAGTTCCGAGGACTGGGCCACCAGGGCACGCTGGGCCGCTACCCTCTGCACTTCCACGTGTGCGGGCTCCCGGCAGACGCATCTCAGCCGCACGTTGTGCGAAAGAACGCGATCGTGCACACGAAGCAACGTTGTATGGTGATCCATGCTACGAGCAACATGAGTATAGAGGACAACGTCACCTATGAGACCAAGGGGCACTGTTTCTTAGTGGAGGAAGGGTCGGAGACTGGGAATGTGTTTCGGAGGAACCTGGGGATGAGTGTGCGGCAGGTGGAGCGGGTGATTCCGCCGGACACGAGTGACCCGTACGGGTTTCACACGGACAAGCAGCCGAGTGTGTTTTGGCTGGCCACTCCCTTCAACAGCTTCTTTGGGAATGTGGCTGCTGGGTCGGACAACAGCGGGTGAGTTGAGTCTGGCCATGTGGGGTAAGACAGGGAGGGGAAGGGGAGGAGGGGGGCAATCTTGGGTGCTTGGGCAATCTTGGGTGCTTGGGCAATCTTGGGTGCTTGAGCGATCTTGGGTGCTTGAGCAATCTTGGGTGCTTGGGCGATCTTGGGTGCTTGGGCGATCTTGGGTGCTTGGGCAATCTTGGGTGCATGGGCGAACCTGGGTGCTTGGGCGATCTTGGGTGGTTGGGCGATCTTGGGTGCTTGGGCGATCTTGGGTGCTTGGGTGACCTTGGGTGCTTCGGAGAGCTTGGGGGGTTGGGCGATCTTGGGGGGTTGGGCAATCTTGGGTGCTTGGGTGATCTTGGGTGCTTGGGCGATCTTGGGTGCTTGGGCGATCTTGGGTGCTTGGGCGATCTTGGGTGGTTGGGCGATCTTGGGTGCTTGGGCGATCTTGGGTGGTTTGGCGATCTTGGGTGGTTGGGCAATCTTGGGTGGTTGGGCGATCTTGGGTGGTTGGGCGATCATGGGTGGTTGGGCAATCTTGGGCGCATGGCCGATCTTGGGTGCTTGGGCGATCTTGGGTGGTAGGCGATCTTGGGTGGTTTGGCGATCTTGGGTGCTTGGGCCATCTTGGGTTCTTGGGCGATCTTGGGTGCTTGGGCGATCTTGGGTGCTTGGGCGACCTTGGGTGCTTGGGCGATCTTGGGTGGTTGGGCGATCTTGGGTGCTTGGGCGATCTTGGGTGATTGGGCGACCTTGGGTGCTTGGGCGATCTTGGGTGGTTGGGCGATCTTGGGTGCTTGGGCGATCTTGGGTGCTTGGGCGATGTTGGGTGGTTGGGCGATGTTGGGTGGTTGGGCGATCTTGGGTGCTTGGGCGATCTTGGGTGATTTGGCGATCTTGGGTGGTTGGGCGATCTTGGGTGGTTGGGCGATCATGGGTGGTTGGGCGATCTTGGGAGCATGGCCGATCTTGGGTGCTTGGGCGATCTTGGGTGGTTAGGCGATCTTGGGTGGTTTGGAGATCTTGGGTGGTTGGGCGATCTTGGGTGCTTGGGCGATCTTGGGTGGTTTGGCGATCTTGGGTGGTTGGGCGATCTTGGGTGGTTGGGCGATCTTGGGTGGTTGGGCGATCATGGGTGGTTGGGCGATCTTCGGCGCATGGCCGATCTTGGGTGCTTGGGCGATCTTGGGTGGTAGGCGATCTTGGGTGGTTTGGCGATCTTGGGTGCTTGAGCCATCTTGGGTTCTTGGGCGATCTTGGGTGCTTGGGCGATCTTGGGTGCTTGGGCGACCTTGGGTGCTTGGGCGATCTTGGGTGGTTGGGCGATCTTGGGTGCTTGGGCGATCTTGGGTGATTGGGCGACCTTGGGTGCTTGGGCGATCTTGTGTGGTTGGGCGATCTTGGGTGCTTGGGTGATGTTGGGTGGTTGGGCGATCTTGGGTGCTTGGGCGATCTTGGGTGATTTGGCGATCTTGGGTGGTTGGGCGATCTTGGGTGGTTGGGCGATCATGGGTGGTTGGGCGATCTTGGGAGCATGGCCGATCTTGGGTGCTTGGGCGATCTTGGGTGGTTAGGCGATCTTGGGTGGTTTGGAGATCTTGGGTGGTTGGGCGATCTTGGGTGCTTGGGCGATCTTGGGTGCTTGGGCGATCTTGGGTGCTTGGGCGATCTTGGGCGCTTGGGCGACCTTGGGTGCTTGGGCGATCTTGGGTGCTTGGGCTTTCTTGGGTGCTTGGGCGATCTTTGGTGCGTGGGCGATGTTGGGTGGTTGGGCGATCTTGGGTGCTTGGGCGATCTTGGGTGGTTGGGCGACCTTGGGTGCTTGGGCGATCTTGGGTGCTTGGGCGATCTTGGGTGGTTGTGCGATCTGGGTGGTTGGGCGATCTTGGGTGGTTGGGCGATCTTGGAAGGTTTGGCGATCTTTGGGTGGTTGTTCGATATTGGGTGGTTGGGCGATCCTGGGTGGTTTGGTGATCTTTGGGTGCTTGGGCGATCTTGGGTGCTTGGGCGATCTTGGGTGGTTGGGCAATCTTGGGTGGTTGGGCGATCTTGGGTGCTTGGGCGATCTTTGGGTGCTTGGGCGATCTTGGGTGCTTGGGCGATCTTGGGTGGTTGGGCGATCTTGGGTGGTTGGGCGATCTTGGGTGGTTGGGCGATCTTGGGTGGTTTGGCGATCTTTGGGTGCTTGGGCCATCTTGGGTGCTTGGGCGATCTTGGGTGGTTGGACGATCTTTGGGTGCTTGGGCAATCTTGGGTGCGTGGGCGATCTTGGGTGCTTGGGCGACCTTGGGCGCTTGGGCGATCTTGGGTGCTTGGGCGATCTTGGGTGCTTGGGCGATCTTGGGTGGTTGGGCGATCTTGGGTGGTTTGGCGATCTTGGGTGCTTGGGGGATCTTGGGTGGTTGGGCGATCTTGGGTGCTTGGGCGATCTTGGGTGGTTGGGCGATCTTGGGTGGTTTGGCGATCTTGGGTGCTTGGGTGATCTTGGGTGGTTGGGCGATCTTGGGTGGTTGGGCGATCTTGGGTGGTTGGGTGATCTTGGTTGGTTGGGCGATCTTGGGTGCTTGGGCGACCTTGGGTGCTTGGGCGATCTTGGGTGCTTGGGTGATCTTGGGTGCTTGGGCGATCTTGGGTGGTTGGGCGATCTTGGGTGGTTTGGCGATCTTTTGGGTGCTTGGGCGATCTTTGGGTTCTTGGGCGATTTTGGGTGCTTGGGCGATCTTGGGTGGTTGGGTGATCTTTGGGTGCTTGGGCGATCTTGGGTGCTTGGGCGACCTTGGGTGCTTGGGCTATCTTGGCTGGCTGGGCTATCTTGGGTGGTTGGGCGATCTTGGGTGGTTGGGCGATGTTGGGTGCTTGGGCGATTGTGGGTGCTTGGGCGATCTTGGTTGCTTGGGCGATCTTGGGTGGTTTGGCGATCTTTGGGTGGTTGGGCGATCTTGGGTGGTTGGGTGATCTTGGGTGGTTGGGCGATCTTGGGTGCCTGGGCGACCTTGTGTGCTTGGGCTATCTTGGGTGGTTGGGCGATCCTGGGTGCTTGGGCGATCTTGGGTGGTTGGGCGATCTTGGGTGCTTGGGCGATCTTGGGTGGTTGGGCGATCTTGGGTGCTTGGGCGAACCCTCCAGCCTCCAATTCCCTCCCCAGCAGTTTCTGGCTGGAGGCCAACCCCACCATGCGGGGCTTTCTTGCGTGCTGCCTTGAACTCGCCCATCGTCTTCCCTTCCCCTTTTCATGCCCGCGCCACGTCGCAGCTTCTGGCTGGAGGCCAACCCCACCATGCGAGGTCTCTCCCGCCTGCTGCCTGCCATCGGCAACAAACGGCCAGACAGGTGGGCGTGTGAGCATGGGAGCATGGGAGCATGGGAGCATGGGGTTGTATGAGTGTGTGAGCATGACATGTCTTCTCACCCCTCTCTGGCTGTTGGCCAACCCCACCAGGCGAGGTCTCTCCCTCCTGTTGCCTGCCATCGGCAACTAACGGCCTGACAGGTGGGCATGGAAGCATGGGAGCATGGGGGTATGTGAGTGTGTGAGCATGACATGTGAACATGTGATGGCACCTACCCTCATGTCCCACAGTCCGCCTTTTCTCCCTTCTTCACCTAGTCCGCCTGTCCCCCCACACCCCTCCCCCACACCCCTCCCCCCCGGTCCCTACTATATTTTGCCTGCAGGTTTAACTGGGGAGAGTACGTGGGCAATGTTGCACACTCCTCCCTCTTTGGCTTCCGCACCTACCCACACGGCTCGCAGTCCCGCTTCCCCAACTACAACGGCACTATTACCTATCTTAAGGACTCGCTCTTCTACAGGAATAAGGCCGGGTGAGTGGTGGTGCGCTTACCCCTTTGGCTTCCGCACCTACCCGCATGGCTCGCAGTCCCGCTTCGCCAAATACAATGGCACTATCACCTATTTTAAAAAATCACTCTTCACCGAAACAAAGCAGGGTGAGTGAAACAGAGCAGTTGGGCAGTTGAGCAGCTGTGTCGTACTTTCCTGGGGCATTTGTTGAGAACTGGTTACTTTTGAGTTGTCCGTCCCCTTCCCCGCCCCGCCCCGCCTCACCAATCGTCCATTCCCCCCCTTGTCCTAGCTCTCACCCGTCCCTCGCTCCCTGCTTCCTGTTTTTGAAGAATGCAGGAAATATGGTTCCAGTCTTCCTCCTTTCTCCTGTCCATGCGTGAGGAGTCTATTTTTGAGGCGCCTCAAAAATGGTTCTACTCTCCCTCCTTTCTCCTGCCCCCACCCCACTCCCCCCCCCTTCCCCCTCACCCCCCCACACCACCCCAGCATCCTATTTGTGAACACCAAGCGCATTGTGGTGGAGAATGAGGCATTTTCGGAGAATGTGGGAAAGACGATTCTCCTCTCCCTCCTCCTCTCGTGTACCCCCCCCCCCCCCCCCTCCTCTCTCCCCTCCCCCATCACTCAGCATCCTATTCGTGAACACCGAGCGCATAGTGGTGGAAAACGGGGCCTTTGTGGAGAATGCATACGGGATGGACATCAGCCGAAATGGGGGTGTGACGGTCAAGGGCTGCCGTTTTGTGGGCACGCTGCCATCAACTTGCACGTGAGACTGTCCTTCGCATGTGAGACTGTCCTTTGCACGTGAGACTGTCCTTTGCACGTAAGACTGCCCTTTGCACGTGAGACTGCCCTTTGCACGTGAGACTGCCCTTTGCACGTGAGACTGTCCTTTGCACATGAGACTGTCCTTTGCACGTGAGACTGCCCTTTGCACGTGAGACTGCACGTGAGGCGCATCAGTCCCTTTTTCTGGTGCATTTGTCCTTCCTCCCTTGTCCTTCCTCCCTTGTCCTTCCTCCCTTGTCCTTCATCCCACCTGTTTGCCCATCTGTTTCCCAGCTCCAAAACGGGGAGGTGTTTCGCAGACGTAACAGGATGCATTGTCCCCTCCCTTGGTGCTGCACCCCCGTGTCCCTCTGCCTCTGTTGCTCAGTGCGAAGGCCAGAAGTGCCCTCCGCAGCAGCAGCATCAGCAGCAGCAGAACCAGCAGCGCCAGGGGCAGCAGTATCGGCAGCACCAGCCTTGCCAGCAGCAGTATTGCCAACAAGAGCAACCAGATTCTAGCCACAGCAGCAGCAGCTGCAGCTTCCCCCCTCACCCCTCCTCCTACCCCCCTCCTCAGTCCCCACCAAGGCCCCACCACAGAGTGGGAGCCTCCCGGCCTGGCAGACGCCATAAGACCCTGGGCTGAGTTCCTCTACCCCCTGCCCAGTTGGGGCACAGGTGACAGTGACTATAGTGATGGTACCGGGGGCTTGGGTGACTATAGCGAGTATGGGGACTATGCTGATGGGGATGGTGATGGGGCGAATGGGACTGGCAGCAGTGGTAGTACCAGCAGCGGCAGCAGTGGCAGCACGGGGAATAGCACGGGCAACAGCATGGGCAGCAGCAGTGGCGACAGCACAGGGAGCCGCGGTGGAGAGACGGAGTTGGCATACAACATAACAGCAGGGGAGGTGCCTCCTTGGGCTGAGAGCTACTGGCTAGGGTACTGGAGGGAGGGTGAGGGAGGTGCAACTGCTGCTCGTGCTGCTACTGCTTCTGCTGGTGCTGGTGCTGGTGCTGGTGGTGTTGCTGCTGGTGGTGGTGAGGGTGTGGCGGGACAAAGGGTTTCTCTTATGAGAAGTGACGACAGAGTGCATGAGGCAGAAGCGCGGCCACAGAAGGAAATTGGAGACGGGTCGTTTGACTCGCCCATTGGGGTGACTCTCAGCCAGAGCAACCCGGCTGACATCCTACGACCGTCCTCGGTTGAAGATTCCTTGTGAGTTGAAATTCTGCATTGTGGGGCCTGACTCGACTGATTCGATTTTTGAGGCGCCTCAAATAGACTCTACTGATTCATGACTCGCCCCTATGGGTGGCATGCTGTACAGTTGACATCCTGCGACCGCCCCTCGTTTTGAGGTGCCTCAAAAGCTGCGTGATGGGAGTGTAGTTTTGAGGCATCTCAAAACTCGTCCCTATGGGTGACATACTGTACAGCTGACATCCTGCGACCGCCCCTTGGAGTGATGCCAGTTGGCATGCTGCAACCGCCCTCTGTACAAAGTTTCCTTGTGAGTGGAAAGAGTCCTCTGACTTGTGACTCGCCCATTGGGGTCACGCTCAGCCAGAGCAACGGGATATGAGGGCACGGGATATGAGGGCATGGGATATGAGGGCATGGGATATGAGGGCATGGGATATGAGGGCATGGGATATGAGGGCATGGGATATGAGGGCATGGGATATGAGGGCATGGGATATGAGGGCATGGGATATGAGGGCATGGGATATGAGGGCACGGGATATGAGGGCATGGGATATGAGGGCACGGGATATGAGGGCATGGGATATGAGGGCATGGGATATGAGGGCATGGGATATGAGGGCATGGGATATGAGGGCATGGGATATGAGGGCATGGGATATGAGGGCATGGGATATGAGGGCATGGGATATGAGGGCATGGGATATGAGGGCATGGGATATGAGGGCATGGGATATGAGGGCATGGATATGAGGGCATGGGATATGAGGGCACGGGATATGAGGGCATGGGATATGAGGGCATGGGATATGAGGGCATGGGATATGAGGGCATGGGATATGAGGGCATGGGATATGAGGGCATGGGATATGAGGGCATGGGATATGAGGGCATGGGATATGAGGGCACGGGATATGAGGGCATGGGATATGAGGGCATGGGATATGAGGGCATGGGATATGAGGGCACGGGATATGAGGGCATGGGATATGAGGGCATGGGATATGAGGGCATGGGATATGAGGGCATGGGATATGAGGGCATGGGATATGAGGGCATGGGATATGAGGGCATGGGATATGAGGGCATGGGATATGAGGGCATGGGATATGAGGGCAGGGGATATGAGGGCATGGGATATGAGGGTACGGGATATGAGGGCACGGGATATGAGGGCACGGGATATGAGGGCATGGGATATGAGGGCATGGGATATGAGGGCACGGGATATGAGGGCATGGGATATGAGGGCATGGGATATGAGGGCATGGGATATGAGGGCATGGGATATGAGGGCATGGGATATGAGGGCATGGGATATGAGGGCATGGGATATGAGGGCATGGGATATGAGGGCACGGGATATGAGGGCATGGGATATGAGGGCATGGGATATGAGGGCATGGGATATGAGGGCATGGGATATGAGGGTACGGGATATGAGGGCATGGGATATGAGGGCACGGGATATGAGCATTTTCTCAGCTTCTCGATGCATTTTTATGGCGTCTGCGCCATTTTCTTGATAGGCGTTGCAGGTGATTTTTGAGTCGACTCAAAAATTTCCCACTCCCCTCCCTCAAAACCCCCTCGTCTCCCCCCCTGAAACCCCCCTCTCCTCAGCTTCTCTGGCTACGGCGCCTGCACTACTGGCAGCTCTGACGCCATGCATATGCGCCCCTGCTCCCTTTCAACCTATTCTCACCCCCCCCCCTTCACCCTTCCCTCCCTCCCCCTTTCTTGTGTCCTCAGCTTCTCTGGCTACGGTGCCTGCACCACTGGCAGCTTTGGCATCGCTCTTGTGACCAACAAGCCTGGCGGCTACTGGAACACTGCCTTCTTTGTTCAGGTGGGAATGCGTCGGGAGCAGCACTTGGTGGTGGTTTTAGCCATACGTGGCAGCAGGCTTATAGAACACTGTGTTCGAAAAAAGAAGAAAAAAAAATCTTGCTCGAAGAAAGAACTCTTGTTCAGTTGGGAATGCGTATCTCTCTGCATAGGTGTGAACACCTTCGCTTGCCCCTCGCTCACCCCTTCGCTCGTCCTTCGGTTGCCCCTCGCTCTCGTGACCAACAAGCCTGGCCGCTACATTCTTTGTGCAGGTGTGAACACCTGTCTTGCTAGTCCATCTCTCAAGCGGTCCATGTATTTCTGAAACCTGGGTACAACTAGGCACCGTTTGGCAAGAAAGGTGAGTACAAAGTGCCTACGCACACGGTGTGCCTATGACCACTCTAGTACCGGCTCCAGGTCCGCGAAGCAGTCAGCTGGAGAGAGGGTCCCTTCAGGTGAGCCGATGGGCGGGTGTTCTGCCTGGGCCGCCTCGTTCACCTTCTTGAGGTAGGACGCGGCCTGGCTCCGCTGGAGGGTGCAGGACCAACGCTGGCGGAACTGGTGTAGTCCATCTCTCTCTCTCTGAACTGCCTTCTGTGTTCAGGTGGGATTGCATGCCCCTTTGCTCAGGTGGGATTGCATGCCCCTTTGCTCAGGTGGGAATGCATGCCCCTTTGCTCAGGTGGGAATGCATGCCCCTTTGCTCAGGTGGGAATGCATGCCCCTTTGCTCAGGTGGGAATGCATGCCCCTTTGCTCAGGTGGGAATGCATGCCCCTTTGCTCAGGTGGGAATGCATGCCCCTTTGTTCAGGTGGATTGCATGCCCCTTTGCTCAGGTGGGAATGCATGCCCCTTTGTTCAGGTGGGATTGCATGCCCTTTGCTCAGGTGGGAATGCATGCCCTTTGTTCAGGTGGGATTGCATGCCCCTTTGCTCAGGTGGGAATGCATGCCCCTTTGTTCAGGTGGGATTGCATGCCCCTTTGCTCAGGTCGGTATACCTTGCTCCCTTCCCTCTCCCCTTAGCTCTCCCCTTGCTCTTGTACGCAACAAGGTCACTGCCTTCAACGTAGAAGTCGGAGCATGCATCTCTCTCGCAAGTCACTCTCTTTTGCTTCGCCGTGCATGACTTCCTCCTCTGTGCCACCCCCTCCTCCCCTTCCCTCTCCTCTCTTGTTCTTTTGCCAGCCTCCCTCCCCTCTCTGTCACCCCAACCCAACCCAACCCAACCCAACCCAACCCCTCTCCCTTCCTGTCGTTCCCCCTCATCCCCCCACCCCCCTTGGTTGTCTACTTTGCAGAATCTTTCCTTTGCGTTGGGCAGCAAGAGATTTTGGGCAACCCCAAACCCGGTGGGTGAATTGAGTCATCGATTGCATGGATGGGGGGTTGTACACGTGGGGGGGTGGGGTACACATAGGAGATGCATGGGGGGTTGTACGCATGGGGGGTTGTACGCATGGGGGGGTGTACGCATGGGGGGTTGTACACTTGGGGGGTTGTACACATGGGAGGTCTAATCGCCCGCTGCTGCGCCCTTAGGGACCGGGACGGCTCTCTCCTTGCCACGCCAGGGGTATTCGCCATGGCGCCTTACCCACCCATCCCCCCTCTGCCCCCACCCTCCCCACCTCCCCCCCCCCACCCCACTACAGCCCGCAACCATTCCCCCCAGGGGAGGCCTCATCGCTCGGTTCTACGCCCTCAGGGACTTGGACGGCTCGCTTCTCGGCACGCCAGGGGCTTTCGCCGTGGCGCCTTACTCCCCCATCCTGCCGCCTGCCTCTGTGCGCGCCAGCGTGTGCCAGTATCGGGGGGAGAGCGCAGTATACCAGTGTGAATCGGTGTGCTACAGAGCTGTCGGTGTGTTCTACCATGAATCTGGGGTGCGCCCCAATGGGATGGCTGGCTTGCCTGCCAAAGTCCTCCGGCCTTACAGGTGAGCGGTTTTGCCTCAAGTAATACTTTCTCGCCCATCCTACTTTCTTTCCTGCCTATAGGATGGCCGGCTTGCCTGCCAAAGTCCTCCGACCTTACAGGTGAGCGGAATTGCCTCAACCGAAACTTTTGCCCCAATCAAGCCGCCTGCCTCTGTGCGCGCCAGTCTGTGCCAGTACTGGGGGAGAGCGCAGTATACCAGTGTGAATCAGTGTGCTACCGGGCTGTGGGGATGTTTTACTACGAGTCAGGGGTGCAGCACAACGGGATGGGGGTCTGCCCTCTAAAGTCCTTCGGCCTTACAGGTGAGCGGTTGTGCCCCAAGTGATAATTTCTCGCCTATCCTCCTTGCTTTCCTGCCAATACAATGGCCGACTTCCCTGCCAAAGTCCTCCGGCCTTACAGATGAGCGGTTTTACCCTGAGACTCCCCCCCCATCTTGCCGACGGCCTCAGTGCTCGCCAGCATGTGCCTGTCCCGGCGAGATGGATGCCAGTCCCCATCCTGCCACCTGCCGCCAGCCTCTGTCCACAGCAGTTTGGGCAGCAGTCTGTCCACAGCAGTTTGTGCAGCAGTCTGTCCACAGCAGTTTGTGCAGCAGTCTGTCCACAGCAGTTTGTGCAGCAGTCTGTCCACAGCAGTTTGTGCAGCAGTCTGTCCACAGCAGTTTGTGCAGCAGTCTCTCTCTCATTGCTGTGTTCCCTCTTCCTCACTCCCACCAGCTACATCAACATAACAAGGGAGGAGGATGGAGAGACGTTCACTGCGTACGGCACGGACAACGACAACCCTGACAGCCCCCCTGCCGACCCCAAGCGCAATGCCTACCGTTACGTTACCGCCTCGCTGCTGGCTGGATACACCTATCGGTTCACCATCATCCCTGCTCCTACAAACAGCCTCTTCTACCCCACCTGGGCTCAGGTATGTGAGTGAGTGAGTGTGTGTGTAAGTGTGTGTGAGTGTGAGTGTGAGTGAGTGCGAGTGCACATGAACTGTTGTTTCTCCACCTGGGCTCAGGTATGTAAGTGTGAGTGCACAAGAGCCATTCATTCTCCCTTCTCAGTGCGTCGCTGCTGGCTGGCTACACCTACCGGTTCACCATCATTCCTGCTCCCACTAACAGCCTCTTCTACCCCACCTGGGCTCTGGTATGTGAGTGTGAGTGCACAAGAGCCATTCATTCTCCCTTCTCACTGCGTCGCTGCTGGCTGGCTACACCTATCGGTTCACCATCATTCCTGCTCCTATTAACAGCCTCTTCTACCCCATCTGGGCTCAGGTTGGTTCTCGTGGGTTTGTGAGTGAGTGAGAGTGCATCGGTCTAGTTGCTTGCGTGCTGCTGGCTGGGTACACCCTACCGGTTCACCATCGGCTACCTGGTACCCCTGCCCTACTTTTGCCATGCGGCTCAGGTGTTCATTTTGAGGCGCCTGAAGAGCACAGTCGCCTTAAGAGCACAGTCGCTGCATCCCTCTCACAACAGTCCTCGGACTGCGTCTTGCTTGCGTCTCCTCTGACTGCAGGTGTGGTCGTATGACAGGCGGCTGCGAGGGCTTTTGAGGCGCCTCAAAAGTCGCCTCAAAAGTTGCCTAAGAAACGGCCACTTCATCCCTCTCATAGCAATCCCCTCTTGTGTGCATCTCCTCTGACTGCAGGTGTGGTCGTATGACAGGGGGGGCTGTGAGGGGGGTTTGAAGATCAAGATAGAGGGCAAAGATCAGAGCACACAGTGGTTCGCCACTGACGCCCCCAGCCTGTGAGTCTCCTTTGCCTATCCCGATCCTCTTCCCTGCGTAATGAGCCTATTTTTTAGACAACTCAAAAATTTATGTGCCCAGCCTGAGTCTCCTTTGCCTATCCCAATCCACTCCCCAGCCTGTGAGTCTGGTTTGCTGTGAGCCCCCATCCCGTACCACTCTCCAACTGGTAAGGGGGGCTGCAAGTTAAGGATAGAGGCCACGGATCATAGCACTCACTGGTTTGCCACTGATGCTCCCAACCTGTGAAATCCTTTGTCTAATCTCAGACCTGTGATTCTCGTCTGCTCGTCCCCACCTGTGGCAGTGGGCCGAAGACTAGCATAGAGGCCTAATTACGGGTTGGAATATCAGCTGGCTGGGGATCAGAGCACTTAGTGGTTCGCCACTGATGCTCCCATGCTCCCAGCCCATCCCTCTGTCCCTTGATCTTTCCGTTCCCTTCCCCCTGACTTCTTCTTCCAGTCCTTGCTCGGGAGCCTTCAAGCACAAGACCTACAAGCAGTACCTCTGCCCCTCCAGAAGCCGTGCCTTCACTACCTGAAAGCTCTCCTCCCTTCCTCCCTCCCTGTCCTCCAGCCCTTGCTCAGGAGCCCTCAAGTACAAGACCTACAAGGAGTATCTGCCCCTCCTCGTCATCCACTCCTCTCCCCTTCTCCTGCTCTCTCCCCCTCTCCTGCTCTCTCCCCTTCTCCTGCTCCCTCCCCTTCTCCTGCTCTTTCCCCTTCTCCTGCTCCCTTTCCTTCTCCTGCTCCCTCCCCTTCTCCTGCTCTCTCCCCTTCTCCTGCTCTCTCCCCTTCTGCTCTCTCCCCTTCTGCTCTCTCCCCTGTCCTTCAGCCCTTGCTCAGGTGCCTTCAAGTACAAGACCTACAAGGAGTACCTCTGCCCCTCGTCTTCTTCAACTCCTCTGCTCCAAATGACTGTGGGCCCCACCAGCTATGGCGCTCTCGCTACAATGAAGCTCAACGTTTCCTCGCCTTCGTCTTGCTCTCCGTACGCCACACCCTTCCGTCCGTCACATGTCTTTTTGCCCTTCCCATGTCTTTTAATTAAGCCCCGTTGCTGCTTCTTTGTGCTTCTTTTACGTGCTCTGCATTTGCTTGTTCATATTTGTCTCCACATTCCCTTGAACCCTATCCAACCTTCTCAACCGTAGCTAATTTTGTATTTTCCCCGATTTTCTCCTTACGTAGTACTACCAGCCAGCACATGCTTATTAACGGGTGATATTCGTTGTTGTCTTTTGTATGTGTCCCCTTGTCATGGTCGTGGCAGCGCATGTTCCTGATGCGAGCATTACCAACACGCAAAGGTAATGTGTATAGTATAGTACTAATGTCCATCAGTTTTGCAGGTGTGTACAGACTTCGGGGGCCTTGTGATGTCCTAATTTTTAGCTCTGACCGAGGTTTAGTGTACTGTAGAGCTTACACCTGGAGCACACCGGACGCCCAGCGCAATACGTGGCAAATCAAAAACCACCGCCCATTAGCGTTGACACACGGGCAACGGCCCACTCGATGTGGGCTGTGAACAGAGCCAGCAGTGCAGCGCCATCATGACAGCAGTGACAAACATGCGGCACAAGACGAAAGATGTGCGCCGCAACTGTTTTCAGCACAAACTCCAGCCGCACTCGGAATAGCGCTCCGGCGAAGCTCAGCGAGCCTTTCGTTGAGCCTGCAAAGGTGCGTACGCCTGGCTGGGTTTGTTTGTGGCTTGAGCATTGCCGCATGAAAGTGAATGCTGACTTGGCAGCGAAATGGAGTCGCGATGCCCCGATGCTAGGGATCGTTCTCAACATCCGACAGCCAACCCAGGAACAGATTCGTAAAACAAATTCCCACACTCCACGCAACAGTTATTGTTGCGATACGAACCTTCAATTCGTAATGTAAGAAATCTCTAGAAGACGCCCCTAACATTTGAAACCGAAATGCGACTCCAAACTCCTCGCTACATTTCAGAGTATAAAAGGGAGCAAACCGAACCAGAGAAACTCACTCAACATCTCACCCGACAACCACCACTCTGGTGCTACACCAGAGAAACTCACTCTCGCTTGAAAGCGCCGAAACTTAAGACGGTAACTGCATGAACAATAACTCGCCAAAATATGCCACTCAAACCTATCCCGCAAAACTTCAAAATGGTAACCTTCGTGCCCGTGCGAAAGGCCCGCATGCCCTTGACGATGCCGTGAGAAACCCCTGCGCGTTTTTGTCTACCGGCACCCTGAAAAGTTTTGCTTCTCTGTCAGGCTCAAGGTGTAGAAGAATTACTGTGGAACTGTAAACCTCCTGGAACAGAATCTTTCCCACAGTTGAGTAACGAATCTTTGCTTTGCATTCATTCGAGTTTCCTCCCGTCACATGGGTGGTTGCAAGCGTGATGTGTGCCAGTTGTTGCCAATAGGAGTGGCTTGTTTATGGCGCTTCTGTGATTCGCCGCATTGCTCCAGAGGATCCGGACTGAAACCCGACTTGCCCTGCCATCCAGCTATTCGTCCCTTTCGGAAACGTGCATTGCGGTGCTGTAAAATCGCACCTGCGATTTGGACGGTCGCCTTGGAAGTTCATCACCACACACCCAGGGCCCAGGCCCCAATTTCACGGGCAGGTCTTCGGGCTTTTCTTCGTGCAGAATTCGCTCAGGGGGGTCTTCCCGCTCAGCCACCAATATTGTCAGTTCGCAGTCAGAAAGGGGGAAGGTAGCTGGATCTTCCCCCTTTCTGACTGCGAACTGACAATTGTAGCGATTCCTCCTGAACTTCATGGCAAAACAACAACTAATTTTCACCCTTCACCAACAAAAAATCACCTGCTAGCCTTGCCTTCTCTCTCGTTTTCCCCGTGTTCCCCTCTGCAAGCATAACCTTCTCTTCCGCGCCCACCCTGTCTTCTGTTCTCTCCTCTCCTCCACTCCCTAGCCGGCTGTGCTGTACAAAGCAGACCATCAGGCGTCCCAAACCAAGGGTACCATGGATTACGGTTGGGTGAGATACTCCCTGTGTTAGAAGGTTTGAATGGAGATTGGAAACGTTTGGGTACGGTATTCACAACAAACCGAACCATGCGCGCTCCCTAGCTCTTCCCTCCCCTCCCCTCCCATCCATCACACCAGCTGCTTTCAGCTGCACAACATTACAGCCAACACCGCCACGCCTCAGGCCTTCGTAATTGCCGGAAGCCTCTACAACCTCGCTGCCGCCCAAGCCAAGCCTAGGCTTCTCGTCCACCCTCCCTCTCATCCATGTCTCCCGCACGGCCTGTTCCGACAATCCCCATGGATTTCCTCAGCGAAAATATCGCCGCGCGTGGCTCTGCGAGAAATTTCGCGATCGTCCAGAGGGGGAGGGAATCTGGACGGCTTTCTAGCCAAAGATAGCGGCGGCAGCCATGTAGCTTGCTGTCAGTCAGCGAGCGGCGCTTGAAATGGTGGCAACTTTCAAGTTGCACGTGGGGGTGAATCTGGCACGTAGCAACCGGTTACTAATGCATTTCGCCCAATGTAAGTTTGCAGCCCGTTACACGATCCGTACCTCTGGTACTACGAGCCCTTTCGTAAGAGCCAGTGTCCGCAGAAGCTCGCATGGCCTGCCGGCGCCGCGCAGACCTGGTTCCTCGCGCGCTTTCGGCGCGGTATTGAACCCTACTTGTAGTCGTAAGAGCTTCGGGAAAGGGGCGATTGTACCAGCCGCAAACTCCGACTGTCGTTTGAAGAAGCTTCGTTCAAACAGTGCTTTTAGGGACTCGCCGTTCTCGCTCCTTCCGCTGCTCACGGCGTCTCTGACGAGGCGGGTAGCACTAACCTACTAGCTTAGTAGCGCCTACTACGCTACTAGGAGCAGTGGATAGCCTGAGAGGTATCGCGACTATGGAGGACAATGCCAGCCTCGGAGATTCGGCTCAACTACCGCCACCATCGCCGGAGCTACTATCGTCACGAGCAGCGCGGTCGCGGCTCTCTCGAGCCGGCACTGCTCCGCAGGCAGAACGATCATCTTATGCTGCCATGTTGTCGGACTTGGAGCGCATCGTGACCCGGTTTCCGTCGCTGCCACGTGGCAGCACGGCAGTCCCGCCGCCGCCGGCGCAGCCGCAGCTGCAGCCGCAGCACCTGCAGCACCCGCAGACGCCGCAGCCGCAGCAGCAGGAGGAAGAAGACGAGCACATGATGCAGATGATGATGATGGCGTTCGACGACGATGCATCCGCCGCCGCCGCCGGGGGTTACGCGCGATCTTCATTCCAATCTAATTATGTCGGCGCCGTCGGCGGCAGCGGCGACGGCGGCAGCAGCAGCAAAATCCGCCCCTTGAGTGTCGAGCCTACCAGGCTAGGGCGAGATGAACGAAGCCCCAGGGGGGGGTTCGGAGCCATAACCCTTGACGCGGCTGTGCGCGGGTCCCCCGCAGGAAACCCTCGTGGAGGCGCCTCTCCTGGGGACCAGTCCACCGACCGCGCTACAGTCCGGGCAGCCCCTACTGGCTGTGCTACAGACAGCGCTACAGCCTGTGCTGCAACATGCGCTACAGCAGAGTGCTTCCGAGGCAGTGACGGGATGGAGAGAATGCAGCTGATGGCGTCGTTCATGGCCGCTCAGGCTGAGGATGAGGAGGAAGGGAAGGGGGAGGAGGACGAGGAGGGGGAGGGGGACGAGGGGGAGGGGGAGGGGGAAGAGGGGAGGGAGAGAAGAAGGGGAACGAACGTATGAAGGTGGACGATGGTGAGAACGAAGGGGGGGAAAGAGTGACCGGGGCAGAGAGTGCAAGGGCAAGGGTTGTCACGGCGGCCAATGCTCCGACCGCCGATGGCAATGCTGCGCTCGTTGAAGGGGGGGAAGGGGCGCCTGGCGACAGAGGGGCCATGGAGACTGGTGACGGTGGTGGTGCTGGCCATGGTCATACTTACGGTGCTGGGACTGATGGGCGGCTCAGGCAGAGGCAGGCAAACATCAAGCCGAGGTCGATGAGAGAGCGACGCAGGAGGGAGAGAATAAGGTGATTCTAACTTTGTTGTGTCTCGCTGGCGCAGTACCGACTCCTGGCCTTGTTTTCCCTGGAATGTGGCAGCTTATCCATCTTGTGTTACCAATGCGCAATTTGTATGCAATGTCACAATGTGCCTGATTGTCCTTGCTCTATCCCTCTGTCTGCTGCTTCCATACTCGTCGGTTACAGTGAGTCGCTTAGACGGCTGAGGTTGGCAGTGCCTCTTGACATCCTGGGTCCACACCAAGACTTGGGGTCCATGATTGAAGGGGCGGTAAACTATATTCAAGTCATGCAGGTATGCTTCGGTTTGGAGTGATCAGTGTCGACAGTTAGATGTTTTTTTTGTAAGATTTCTAATGCCTTCTTATTCTTGTAAATGAACCATTTTTAATGAATGTGCTCTTCTGATTTGTGCAATTCAGATGCGCCTGGCAGAAATGCAGCAGAGAGTGTTGGAGGGAGAGATAAGAGCAAGGCTGAACATGTGACTGTACGGCTGATATGAGATGACCCACTTGTAATGTGGTGACTAATGCAGAACCACCGTTTTGTTATACGCAAGAAGGCATGCGGATAGACATCAGTCTTTCATGGTTTCACTGCACTGGCCATTTGTAACGTTTTTATTGTACTGCTTTCGACCTTGATTTGTTAGGGATATTCCATTTAGTGAATTACTAACAATGTTCCGTTTGACCAACATTGCGTGTGACAATGTACGGTACGGTCACCAAGCACGATTGCAACGGACATGGCCCTGGTTTTCGGGGATAAATTCCATCGCCACCTGACCTGACACCCCGGCATCCCCCGTTACAAACCGCGCCACTACCCCCCCCGAACCATTAGCCCTGCTCTCTTCCGCCCTTCTCATTCCATCACCTGATTTGGCAGATATTCTACGCATAGCCCACATGGTTCGATGCCGCACCGTAACGTATCCACCTAGCATCGCACTCCGCCGTACGAAACGAGCTGAGTCTGCCACGCAACCAGATCTCCTTCCCCTTTCCCCCCCTGAGCAGGGAACAGAGAACCATTCATCCCACTTAGGGCTTGTCCATAGTGCAAATTCGACATCCGACGACATCCGTCCGACGTCGAGGCCGACATCCGACGACATCCGTGGATGTCGAGACTGGAGTTTCGGTACTCTGGACAGCCTTCGCTCAACGAAAGTGCCCAGACACTCTGTGATCACCCTGTGCAATTCATTTTGAAATGTAACGCTCGCCACACAGAAGTCGTGAGATTCGTCAACCATACAGACAACTCGTGCGATATAGACTGGTGGATCAACCAGCAGCTATACGCGTAGGCGTTTCCGATTTCGCCAGTTTTGGCGTGTAGTCCGTGAGGTTTTTTTTACATTCGGAATTTTGCCCTCCAAAGGGAATTGGTTTCCCTGCCCGCCGGTACTGTTCGACAAAACTCGACATCCATTCGCGACCCGGGATGTCGAGGGTGGATGTTGGGGCTACTCTGGACATGTGGGCCCCCTTGGAACCCCCCACCTATCTCCCTCGACATCCCCCGACATCCGTCGACGTTCCTCGACATCCCACTCTGGACACACCCTTATCGAACTGAATGCGGGGTGCACCCTCCTTTCCGCCCGCCAAGGACCATCGCCTGACAATGGACCCGTCGCTAGAGCTCCTTCGAGTGCATCATGTCCAGCTCGGTTGCTGCTAGGGTTCTTCCTCCATCACACTGTACAATAACACAGGTGAGCGGCAAGCATGCTTGGTGGGATGGGGCACTGGGCAGCCTTGCCAAGTTGCCACCCAAGCAGCGCAACACTTCCGACTTACGGTCGCCACAGTGCCTCAGGCCTTGTCCTATCCTATGCCGTCACACCTCAGCCTTCATCATGTGCAAGCACATGCTTTAGAAGCCTCCAGAAGCTTACGATTCGCGACCGCCGCTCACCCTTGATTCCGTCCGCGACTTGCAAGTTGGTTCTTTCCGAAAGAGAAACTAGAATCCGGTTTTAGTAGTGTAGTGTAGGGAAAGCTTATTTTTCGTAACTCCTACACTTCCTTGAAAATATCGTCTGCTGGGATCTACTAAAAAGAGTACTGCCGCAGTACCGTACCGTAGTTACCACTGTCTGCGACAGTCAAGAGTGTTTACCCTTACTGCGGAAGGGCGGTTCGACCCACTCCCTGGGAACAGACAGACTTGAAAAATCCCATTCCAATTCCAAGGAATTTGGACGGGCCCAGACTGTAACGTACCGTTTTGAGGCGCCTCAAAACAAAAATCCCATTCCAATTCCAAGGAATTTGGACGGGCCCAGACTGTAACGTACCTGAGATGCATCCCAAAATTGCAGGGTTCGGGAAGTGACTTTTCGGGGCCTCGAAAGTTAGTTCGATTCCAGTAACCGGTAGCTTACTGGACAACTTACTTTTTTCACGCGACGCAACCAGGGCCGCGGTGCGTGAACACCCGAGATTGTGGGGGCCAATCTTGCAGTTTCGGCAGGAGGCTCGGCAACGCGCCCTATTCGTGCTCTCGTGTGTTATCGCGCTTCGTGGTTCGGCCCTCGACATTCCCGGCCTTTTTTTGCACCAATGAAATTGCAATTTTCGTTTCCGTTCATTCGTCTGATTCTGACACTCGCGCTCCGTCTGCTTTAAATCTGATAGCCTCTATCGAATGTCATTGAACTCGCCGAGCTTACGATAAAACAGTATTGTATTTGTATTAGTGATTGTATTGAACACGGGAAACGAACAATAGTATCGATAATTGCGGCTACAGTTCAGTAACAATTATGCTTTCGTATATGATTTTTTTTCTAAATTGATTTATTGATGATTTCTACAAATTAGTGAGATTATTGTAAACGCGTATTGAAGCGTGCTAAAGGTAGCACGCCTAGCAGTTGGTACTACCACTTTTATTCTAGCTATCCCTTTCATGCAGTCAAACCATCGGCACTAATGTAAACTACCCTACTGGAGGAGAATCGCCAAGCCTTGAGCTCCTCGGACCACCACGGCCCTTTCGTGTTGTCGCGGATTGAGATGACGGATTGAGCCCACTTGCACATATTGTTATAGTAATGTTCGACTTGGCGGTGATTCTTGTTGGTGCTGCGAGACTTGTCTCGGTTGTCATGAAGCACCCGATGTTCAACCTGAATCCAAAAGCCAGAACTTTGTGTACTTAGGCTCACTCACAAGAAACTGGAACATGCCCCAAACAGTGTTCTTACCCCGTGCAACCAAAACGCTAGAAGCTTTGGTGGCAGGACAATTGTGCTGGAAGTTGTGGTGCTGAACGAGTCTGTCACTGCTTCGATGAACACGTCAGTTCCATAGGGGAGGTTGTGATTGCCCCTGTGCCATGTGGACATGCCAAAAGAAGCTGAGCCTGAAACAAATGGGTTTTGGTCAACATAATGGGAGGGATCAGAGATGGAGGGGGTTCTAGGCGGACAGGTTAACGTGGCTCACTAGATGCGTGCTGATCTGCCTGGGATGCCCCTTTGTCATGCCCACTGCCCTTCCCACAGCCATGCCCCACTGCCATGTGGCCCGCTTCCATCCCCAATTTTATGCCCACGGCCATGCCCACTGTCATGCCCACCCTACACACAGCCCGATGCCATGCCCATGTCCATGTGGCTGGCTGCCATACCCATTGCCATGCCGAATGACATCCCCACCGCCCTGCTCACTGCCATGCCTTTTCCCATGCCCGCTGGCCTACCCTAGAGCCATTCCTGGTGCGCTGTCCAATGCCATGCCCGCTGGGCCACCTCACACCCTTCCCCCCTGCGATGCCCACTAACCTTGCCCATAGCCATGCAAACTGCCCTATCCCTCACCCATTCCCCCAAACCACGCCCAATGTGATGCCTGCTGCTCTACCCCACGCCAATTCCCTCAGCCCTGCCCACTGCCCTTCCCACTGCACTGCCTTTCCCAAGCCCACTTCCATTCTCGCTGCACTACCCTAGAGCCATGCCTTCAGCGCTGTCCAATGCCATGTGTGCTGCCCTACCCGCAGCCATTTCCACAGGCCTGCCCAATGCCATGCCCGCTGCTCTACCCCACACCCTCTCCCACTGCCATGCCCAATCCCATGCCTGCTGCTCTACCCCACACGCACTCCCACTTCCATGCCCACTGTCATGCCCGCTGCTCTAACCCACACCCACTCCCACTGCCATGCCCAATGCCATGCCCACGGCTGCTGTACCCCATACCCATTCCCACTGCAGTGCCCGCTGCCCTACCCCACACCCACTCCCAATGTCATGCCCGCTGCTCTAACCCACACCCACTCCCACTGCCATGCCCAATGCCATGCCTGCTGCTCTACCCTCCACCCTCTCCCACTACCATGCCCAATGCCATGCCTGCTGCTCTACCCTCCACCCTCTCCCACTGCCATGCCCAATGCCATGCATGCTGCTGCTGTACCCCATACCCATTCCCACTGCCATACCCACTGCCCTGCCCGCTAGCATGCCTTTTTCCCAAGCCCAATGCCATGCCCGCTCCCCTACCCTAGGGCCATGCCGAATGCTGCGCCCGCTGCCCTACTCCACAGCCATGCCCACTGCCCTGCCCCACAACCATGCACACTGCCATGCTTGCTGTCATGTCCATCGCCCTACCCCACAGCCATGTCCACCTCCCTACCCCACAACCATGCGCACTCCCCTTTCCCACAGCCATGCGCACTGCCATGCCCACTGCCATACCCGCTACCATGAACGCGGCATAAAGAATACAAGGGAGTACATGGGAAAAAGAGGTCAAAGGACTTGATATGGTAAGAGTAGCGCTAAGGAACGACCTCACCTCGTCAGCGACAACTCACTCGCGCCGTAGTCCTCCTTGAATGCGGTGGGTGTTAAGGTGCCCCTCTCCTCCCGTCCTGATATGGGCCGGGCCACCCGGAGGTCAAGCGCCTCGTACACCCGAGCCCGGCCCTTCGTCAGGACTTTGTTCCGCCATTCAGCGAGGCTCCCACGGATGTTGTTGCGCCGCCGATCATCGAAGGCGTACACCAGCGCCAGATCTGACCGCTGCTGCTCGTCCGTCCATCGTAAAGCCCGGAATATGGCATCCAGAATCTTCGTTTTTGCTGGCCAGAGTGTGTAGTCGCCGTTGGCTGTTTTAAAGAACAGGATCTTAATGACCTCAGAGACGAGGTCCTACACACGACCCACGGGCAAGCCAAGGCAAGGGTTACGGGACGGTAGGCAAGGTCAAGCACGCATATTGGCACGATGTGCGTACGTTTATAGAAGATGAACGAGGGCAGCGTGGCGACAGTGCCCTTCCAAACAACGCATTTAAACATGCATACGCCACAACTGGCGTGTGCATGCGGCAACGTAAAGAAGCAAGGTGATAGCATAGTACGTCCAAATGAGCACAAGCTCTAGGAAACAAAAAACGGGGTCCTCACCTTAAGCTCTTCCCCCTCTTCAGGGACAGTGTCGAAAGCATGGATGATTCGCAACGCCATAGCCCGCTGGTTTGCCGACATGCCATTGGTGTCGATGCTCCGTCGGTATGCGTACTCCTTAGCAACCTCTCGTTGAAAAGAGCCCGCCGAGCGGGGCCAGACCACGCGACGACTTGGTGAATATATCACTTCCCCAGCCCCTGCCTGGCCCATGATCTCTGGCCCGGGTACACGCGGGCCACTACTGCCAGATATCGCCAGGCCATGAGCTGCAGTAGGCACTTGGGAACTGCCACGCTGAGCAAGCTGTGTTTGCAGCTCCAAGATCCTTCTCAAAAGCTCTCGGTTTTTCTGTTGCTCAGCTTCAAAAACAGCACGCGACACCATGTCTGTAACTGTGTGCCGTGCGCGAGAACCGACTGCATGCTGAGCACGGGGAGATGCGAGGGGCTGAGATGATGTAAGGGGGCGTGAGTGGGCGGATGGGGGGAGGGAGGATGGCTGCTGGGACGAGCTGGGCAGATGGGAAGAGGATGGCTGGGAGGCCGGGCCGGCCAGGGGTGCCCCGGTGGGTGGCCGAGAGGTATGGTGCTGCTGGGAGGACCTAGGGATAGGTGAAGAAGCGAGGAGCTCAGAGGAGCCTTGCCTTGGGCCAGCAGCTGGCAAATGGGAGGGGAAACCACGCTCAGCAGAGCTGACCAGTGGAGAAGTGAAGAGAGGAACGGAAGCGGATGGCCCACGGGTTGCGGCTGGAAAAGAGGAAGCCACATGCTGCTGGGAGGAGGGCACAAGGTGGGGAATATGATCCGGGGTGGGCGAGACTTGCTGGCTATTTGCAGCGTGGGCGTCAGTGTCAATCGCCGTGGTTTCGGGGCCGTCAACGAAGTCAGTGGCGTTCCACTCATCATCGGAGTTATCGATGAATGAGTCGTCCTCCTGTAAAGACTCTTCATCATCTGTGTCATCGGGTTCGCCTCCCATGGCCTCCTCGGGAACCATTGTATCCGCAGCAGCAGTGTGGTTATGAGGGTTCAGCAACCCAGGCGGATCCTGGTGCATGGAGCAAGGGGGAGGCAGAGAAGGTGATACGGCATGTTGGTGTCCCACCTCGCCAACCCCAGCCGTGGCCATGCCGAGTACATGGGCATTGGGCTGCTGTGGGGCGTAGAGGTGGTGGTTGTAGTGAGGGGGGAGGGTCTGGAACGTGCCAAGAGGTTGGGTGTGGTCAGACTGCATGATATGGTGCTGAAGCTGGCTCATGCCTTGTGCGGGAGACGCTGCCAGAGGTGGCGCTGAAGCAGCCTGGCTGGCAGGTGGACGTGGGACGAACAGCAGATGACGTGGCAGCAATAGGAGGGATGCGTTTGGTGATGCTTGCGGGCCAGCAAAGGGTGCACCGAAGGGAGCAGCAAAGGCTGCTTGGGCGGCTGCATTTGAAGCGGTGGCAGCAGCAGCAGCGGAGACGGCATAGACGGGCGCAGCAGGAGCGGCGCCGGGAGCAGCGAAGGCAGCATTGGCGGGCATAGTAGCAGCAGTGCCAGCAGCAGCAGCGGAGGCGTCGTAGGCAGGCGCAGTAGACGCGGTGCAAGCAGCGGCAGGGGATGCAGCATAGGCAGGCAGTGTATGAGCAGTGCCCACAGCAGCAGCGGTGGCAGCAAAGGTGGGCGCGGTAGAAGCAGTGACAGCACCAGCAGCGTAAGCAGCATAGGAGGGGGCAGTAGAAGCAGTGCCAGCAGCAGCAGCGGTGGCGGCATAGACGGGCGCAGTAGCATCAGTACCAGTTGCAGCAGCGCAGGCAGCATATGCGGGGGCGGTAGAAGCAGTGGCAGCAGCAGCAGCGGAGGGGGGATAGGTGGGCGCAGTAGATGCGGTGCAAGCAGCGGCAGCGGAGGCAGCATAGGCGGGCTCAGTATAAGCAGTGCCCGCAGCAGCAGCGGTGGCAGCAAAAGTTGGCGCGGCGGAATCAGTGGCAGCAGCAGCAGCGTAGGCAACATAGGAGGGGGCAGTAGAAGCAGTGCCAGCAGCAGCAGCGGAGGCGGCATAGACGGGCGCAGTAGCGTCAGTACCAGCAGCAGCAGCGCAGGCAGCATATGCGGGGGCGGTAGAAGCAGTGGCAGCAGCAGCAGCGGAGGGGGGATAGGCGGGCGCAGTAGACGCGGTGCAAGCAGCGGCAGCGGAGGCAGCATAGGCGGGCTCAGTATAAGCAGTGCCCGCAGCAGCAGCGGTGGCAGCAAAAGTTGGCGCGGCGGAATCAGTGGCAGCAGCAGCAGCGTAGGCAACATAGGAGGGGGCAGTAGAAGCAGTGCCAGCAGCAGCAGCGGAGGCGGCATAGACGGGCGCAGTAGCGTCAGTACCAGCAGCAGCAGCGCAGGCAGCATATGCGGGGGCGGTAGAAGCAGTGCCAGCAGCAGGAGCGGAGGCAGCGTAGACGGGCAGAGTAGAAGCAGCGCCAGCTGCAGCAGCGGAGGCGGCAGCAGCGGGCGCAATAGAGGCAGTGCCAGCAGCAGCAGCGGAGGCGGCATAGACGGGCGCAGTAGCATCGGTACCAGCAGCAGCAGCGCAGGCAGCATATGCGGGGGCGGTAGAAGCAGTGCCAGCAGCAGGAGCGGAGGCGGCGTAGACGGGCAGAGTAGAAGCAGCGCCAGCTGCAGCAGCGGAGGCGGCAGCAGCGGGCGCAATAGAGGCAGTGCCAGCAGCAGCAGCGGAGGCGGCATAGGCGGGCGCAGTAGACACGGCGCAAGCAGCGGCAGCAGAGGCAACATAGGCGGGCACAGTATAAGCAGTGCCCGCAGCAGCAGCGGTGGAAGCAAAGGCGGGCGCGGTAGAAGCAGTGGCAGCAACAGCAGCGTAGGCAGCATAGGAGGGTTCAGTAGAAGTCATGCCAGCAGCAGCAACCGAGGCGGCATAGACGGGCGCAGAAGAAGCAGGAACGACGCCATAGCTTGGTCGACCACGAACGACGGGGACAGGCATCGGGCGGTCAACAGGCGCGGAGCGGGACAGCGTGTCCAGAGAGCGGAAGCGAAGATCTGCCAACAGGGAGAGGTGGGAGGGTGTGCATAGGTGAGACATGAGATCCGCGGAAGTCGTTAGGACTCCATCGGATAAAGACAATGTGCAGGCAAACGCCCGCGGGTGTGGCTCCCTCTACGGAGGTCGCTAGTAAGGCGGGGGTGCACTGTGAGACTAAAGGGAGTATGACGAACGGAGAGAGAGAAAAGTCTCGGGCGTCGAGATATAAGTAGGCGCCTGTATTGCGGACTGCTGATGCCAAGGGGCTGACACGGTTGGAAAACAACGGGATCACAGTAGCGTAGGCTCAGCATACCGCCATCAGTGCATGTGTCGTGTATGCCGTCACTCGCGGAGTTGTAGCGGCTAGCCGACAGCTTCTTACTTTTCTTGCCCTTGGCGCCCTTTGCGGCCTGCTTACGTTTAGGACGATTCTCATACGAAGACGGCCTATCGGACGCCACGTAGTTTGCAGCAAAAGAGATTGGTAGCATGGTGTAGTAAGGAAGTTGGCGCTGGGCCGTGTGAGGTCCTAAGGATATGAGAGGCTCGACGGTTGTTAGGTTGCCCAACGCCTGTTCTTATAGTTACACACGGTAGAGCAAACGTGCAGGCCATGATGGGCCACGAACGAGGCTCGAGCGTGTCGAAGTGGTACTACAGGGTCACAACGAGGCTTGGGCTTGGATTGGCGGGCTAGCTTACGAGCACGAACGTAGAAGCATTCGAAATTATGAACTTCAAACAACCAGGCTGCACCTATGTCGCGCGGGTGCCCAGAGACAAGCGGGGGAGGAAATTAGGTGGGGGGTGGGGGAAGGGTGGGTGGGGTGCGTGAGTACGAGCGGGGTGGCAAGGTATCTGCAAGATGTTAGCGCAGGTAAATAGCGATCGGACGGTTTCAATACGGCGATGGAAGTTGTTTGTGGTGGATGGATGGTGAGGATCTCGCGCTACCCAAACCCTGCTGCCTGAGCCTTGCGCTACAATGCTCACGCACTGTGTGGATGTGAAACTCTCTGAACATCGCGGAGAACCGTCGATAAGAAAACAAGTCCCCGATCTCGGTTGCATCCTCGCTGGAAGTAATCTCAAACTTTCTCAGTGGTGGTTTTTTTTCTGTTAATGTTATCGTTGCATAATAACGTACAATAGTCCGACATCGTTTATGTCATAAACATGCCGAATATGATGTTACCAGAATTTGGTCCATCTTTCTTTGTGACAGTACCGAAGTTTATATGATGTTCCAGCAAAGGCACAAACTCGTCGCTAAACAGTCTGAAAGTAACACGCCAGGATTGAGAGTGTACAGAACAGACTCCCACACAGTCGGTGGTGCCACATCACCGCATGTGTCAGAGATCATCGTGTGCAGACAAAATGCCTCGAAACCTCGCGAATCTCATGAGCAGCGAGGAGAGATATGCAGGAAACGCACTGCGGTCATGAGGATAGCAGCCGATCGATCGACGTTTGTCATCGATTCTACGCCTTATTCGCTGAGATACAAACAGATCCTCTCCGGTATATAATAGTACCAAGGTTAGAGTCGAGAAGGCATATCAGCGCGGTTCTGCACGCCTCAACCCACCTCCGCTCGAGGCGTTTCTCGATTCTCGATATATCCCTTTCGGGTTTTGACATGCGACGAGATCCAAGACCGTCGAATACGATGGCCCGCTTTGCACGTTCCCCCACTTGTCGTCACACCACCCCCTAGCTTAGTCGTGACTCTGCTGCGCGTCTCGTTTTCAAAGCATCCGGAAGAGTGGAGCTGCTGCGGGCCACTGCGTGTACTAGTAGTATCGCGCGATTACTGGAATACAGTAGCGGTATGGATGGGCTGGGGGGCGTGTTGGCAGGCCAAGTGGCGTGGAGGGTGCAGAAAGTCTTCGACGACAATTGATTGAAGTAGCTTGACTCCTGGAGCGCCGGACGCGCACACACGGCGCAGCAGCAGTTCATGCAGACCGCCGACGACGTGCTCGTAGCGTCTACTAGCAGGTTCTTGGTGTCCCTACCCTTTTCTTGAAAGGCCATTTATCGAGATCCAAAGCCCATGCCATCTGTTCCGATACTGGCTTCTTCCCGTGCATACCATCCCTTACTCACACCATCCCTTACTCACACCATCCCTTACTCACACCATCCCTTACTCACACCATCCCTTACTCACACCATCCCTTACTCACACCATCCCTTACTCACACCATCCCTTACTCACACCATCCCTTACTCACACCATCCCTTGCTTAAACTGTCCCTTGCTCACGCCATCGCTTGTTAAACCGTCCATTGCCCGTATCATCCCTTACTCACACCACCCCTTGCACACACCATCGCTTGCTCGCACCGTCCCTTGCACACACCGTCCCTTGCTCCCAATCAGTCACCCAGTGCTTTTCCTCCCGCCCATTACCCGCCTCCCTCCCATCCTCAGGGCTCACGTACGTGTGTGTGTGTGTGTGGGTGTGTGTGTGTGTGTGTGTGTATGGTTGTGTGTGTGTGTGTGTGTGTGTGTGTGAGTGTGTGTGTGGGTGTGTGTGTGTGTGTGTGTGTGAGTGTGTGTGTGTATGGGTGTGTGTGTGTGTGCCGAGCCGGACGCTGGCCACAGGGAATAAGGTCGCTCAGACACCCGCCCACCCCCGTTGGCACCCTTGCCTTTCTCCCCCTATTTGCACAGGCATGCAAGGACGTCTGGGTTACCTGAAACAATATGGATTTGGGCTGAATGTATGTTTTTGAGTTGTGTAGGTTGAAGCCGTTACCGTGAATTCCGGTGCAGGGACACAACGATGCTAAGTAGAAACCATGGTAAAACTACGGTTAGCACGGCTGCGTCCGTATGGTTCCATCCCTTCCCCCTCCTGTACCCTTCCCTCCCTCCCCCCCGCTTTCCTTCGCGTTTCCACCTTCTGCTCGTCGTCCATCGGCTCGCGGACGTGTCATTGTCATTCCGCTGGCCATTTGTTTCATTTCTCAGCCCCAACGACTGCTGTTCCACATTCGCGGCGCCCCTCTTGTTCTCTCTGCATACCTTCCCCACCAGCCCTCTCTTAAGCGGCGTTTCAACGACTCTCCCCCGTCTTCTCGCGCCCCCAGCGACGGTGTCGCTTTCGCAGCCTCCGCCGAGGCAGGTGCGTTACCTCCCCCGAGGCAGGGATGAGAGTGGGCAGAAGCGGGTGATGGGGGATGGGAGGGATGCGCGTGCGGGGGGACAGTGAGATTGGAGGGTTTCGTGGGACATGGGGATCCGATACCTCTGCACCACATTCGTCTGGCCTCTGCCAGATCTCTGTCCGTCCTGCCAGACACATCTCTGTCTGTCCTGCGAGATTCATCTCGGTCCGTCCTGCCAGACACATCTCTGTCTGTCCTGCCCGATCTATGTCTGGTAACCGCCGTCGGATACACTGCACCCACCTCCTTTCGTTTGCCGATGCTGTACCTAGCGGTTCTGTGCAACCTTGCTATCCTATGTTCCCTCATCGCCCCCTTCTGTTGTGCCTTATCTCTCTGAGTATCTGTGTACCATCATCAGTCTGTGCCATGCGGTGCAGTGTGCTCTGACACTCCTCTACGCCCCTTCCGCTTTTCATCCCCTGTCGGTTTGCCGCAGCCTGTGTTACGCCATTGCCAACTGGGTGCTGCCATATTTCAGCTTCTGGACGCATCAGAGATTACGCATCGGATCTCGGTCCATTCCTGCACGCTACTGTAGCTGTGCCCATCTTGCTATTCATGTTGCATATAGTGCTCCAGAAGCGTTCCCGGGGACGATCCAGATCCAGTGTTTCTGGTCTTTTGTGAGGTGCCCCACAAACCCTCCCTGTGCACCTTGTTCATGGCAGGTGCGAGTTCAACATGGACTTCTACGCGTGCCATTACTGTCAGAAGCGATTCCGTAGCGAAACTGCTGTCTCCAACCACGAGCGGACACATTTCAACGAAGGCTTCCCTCCTCCCTGTCGGCCGGGCGTCTTGGTGCAGCCGTACGAGGGTATTTCTTGGGAACCAGATGCTGATGAGGAAGTTGTTGAAGAGCCAGTCATTGATGACCCCGAGCTAGGTGCCAACGATGTCCCCATTTCAGATGTCTTTGTAGACGCTAATGTTTTTTTTTGCGGACGAGGAAGAGGAGGAGCAGTCGTTTGACACGCGCTTCGAGCTGTTCAGGTTTTTCACACAATGCAACCGTGGGGCTGGTCTTAGCAGCTCTGATGTTGCAGCATTGCTTCGTCTTCTAAACCACCCCTTGTATGCCAAGGATTCTATTATGGGATGGAATGGCAAGGCGGCAGTTGACCAGTATGCCCTGGAGCATCTAGGAATAGAGAAGGTTCAGTACAGGACTACGAGCATCTCCGTCACGGGGTGGCCAAAGACATTCACCGTAAAATATTTGGATGGTGTGGAGGTAATTGATACACTGTGCATGTGTGACCACCAAATTAAATGGGTGCTTCCTCTCCAAGGTCCATCCCCCACATCTATACTGATCATTCTCATGGGCTTTGCAGGCTTTGAGGCGCATGTGGGCGGATCCCAAGAATGCTGCGGGATTTGTTCACCGTGCTGCCGAGAAAGTTGTGGATGGAGAGAGGGTGTATGCAGAGGCCCATACAGCGTCATATTGGATTGAAGCCCAGGTAAATTTATTTCTAAACCCCCAAGCATCGTGCGAAAAGTCTCCTCTGCCGCTCACGCACAAATCTGTTGTGATGCGCAGGCTGGGCTTGGAGAGCGAGAGTGTGTTTGCCCGCTCATCCTCTCGAGTGATGAGACGCATCTGAGCGGGAATGAGCGGTGCAGAGCATGGCCGTTGTACCTGACTTTTGCAAATCTCCCACTAAGCTCAAGGTGGCAGGAGCACGGTCATGCGCTCATTGCCCTTTTACCGCTGCCCGATGCCGAGATGGAGTCAAGCCAGAAAACTGAACTATTCCAAAAATGTTGCGACGTTGTGTTGAAGTCCCTCGACGAGGCCTGCAAGGAGTAAGCGCAATTGCGTTACATGGTAGTCGCTTGTCATGTCTCCGCTCTCCCTACCCTTTGCCAAATTGGCTTGACACACTGCACGTCCTCCTGCATCCCAACTGATGTCCCATCTGCGTCCAAATCCATTGCAGATCTCTGCCGCTTCTTGATCCGACTGGTGTCGCTTATACTGTCTGGCCGAAGATGTTCGTGTATGTGGCTGATTTTCCAGAGACCTGCAAGGTGACATGCACCTTGCAGCATGGTTCTAAGAGGCCATGCTCAATCTGCGAAGTTCACCAGAAAGATCTACACAACATGACACCTGGCGAGCTCGCCCCAGAGCGAACAGTGACGAAGCAGAAGGGCTATGCTCGCGACAGGAACCTTGCCAAGGAGTACTCAACACACATGTCCAAGGTAATGTTTGTGAAAACTGCCCGCTTTGCTAGGCGTGAATGTCATACTGCTCTAAACCGTGCTTTGCGTCCACATGTACCTTGTAGTGCTTTTTGTGGCATTTTGGCCGCGATGAAGACCGGCAAAAACCGTGGGGCAACCCGTACAGAGTCATTATGCCGGACATCCTGCATGTGATTCTTATCGGAATTTGGCTCTATGTATTGGAGTGTCTGTTGCGCAAGAATAAACACACGAAGACCATGAACATGTAAGGGATCCACAGCACATGGTGATGCAAAGAAATCTCATGCATTCCAAAGTTGCTTATGCAATGCGTCGTCCGCTGTGGCTGTATAAATGTTCGGAGTGCTTCTACGTTGTTGATATTTGCGCAGGCGACATCTTCAGGAGTACAAGGGCACGCTCTTGGCTGGCCTCAAAATCCCACCCCCCGGGCGCTACTTCAGTATGGGGGCAAACTACTCTGCTGCCGAGCATGCGGCAATGATGCGAGTAAGTGTAATATCTCACCAGGCGAGAGCATAGGGCCACACGTGTACCCACGGCTCCGAGTGCTAGTTGACCAGCTTAAACCTTGCGCAACAAGCACATGTGGATGTGGGCAAAGGTAGGGACCTAGCGCTTGGACGAGGGGAAAAGGGGCAGCAGGCTGAGGGTGGGGGCGGGGGGGGGGGGAGGGAAGAGGGACAACAGGCTGGGAGGGAAGGGGGGGGGGGGGATGGGGACTGGTAGGTGTGAGATGGGGAAGAGGGACAGCAGGCTGAAGAGGGGGGGGGGGGGAAGGGGAAATCATGGGGATGAGGGAAACATGGGGGGAAAGGAAAATCATGGGGATGAGGGAAGCATGGGGAGAAGGGAAAATCGTGGGGATGAGGGATGCATGGGGGGAACGAAAAATCATAGGGATGAGGGAAGCATGGGTGAAAGGGAAAGTCATGGGGATGAGGGAAGCAGGGGGGTGAGGGTAAATCATGGGGATGAGGGAAGCATGGGCGAAAGGGAAAAACACGGGGATGAGGGAAGCAAGGGGGGGAGGGTAAATCATGGGGATGAGGGAAGAATAGAGGGAAGGGAAAATCATGGGGATGAGGGAAGCATGGGGGGAAGGGAAAATCGTGTGCATTAGGGAAGCATGGGGGGAAGGGAATTTCAGGAGGTATATGAAAGCAGGGGGGGAGGGGGATGTCAGGTGGATGTGCAAAGCTGGGGGGGAGTTGAAATTCGGGACAAAGAGAGCAGCAAGTAGGGAAGGGAAATTCATGGGGATGAAGGAAGCAGGGGGGGAAAGGAATGTGAAGAGGTAGAGGAGAACAGGGGGGAAGGGAAAATCAGGAGGTAGAGAAAGGCAGGGGGGGAGGGGGAAAATATGTGAATGAGGAATGCTGGGGGGAAATGGAAATTCAGGATGTAGAGAGACATAGGAGGGGTGGGAAAATCTGGAGGTAGAGGAGAGGACGAGGGGAGGGGAAAAGCAGGTGGGTGAGGGTTAGCAAGGGGGGAGTGGAAAATCAGGACGCAAAGAAAGGGCTGGGGGGGAAGGGACAACCATGGGGATGAGGGAGGTGGGGAGGGAAGGGAATATCAGGAGGTAGAGGAAAGCAGGGGGAGAGGGGGAAGTCTGGTGGATGTGCAAAGCTTGGGGGGAGTGGAAATTCGGGGAAAGCAGAGGGGGATGGAAAAATTAGGAGGTATAGGAGAGGAGGAGGGGAATGGAAAATCAAAAGTTTGAGGCTAGTTGCAGAGGAGTGGAAAATCATGATGTAAAGAAACGCATGTGGGGAAGCAAAAATCATGGGAATGAGGGATGCTGGGGGGGAACAGAAAATCCGGAGGTTTAGAAAAGCAGGGGCGGATGGGAAAATCAAGAGGCAGAGGGGGGCAGGGGGGGAAGGGAAATTCAGGAGGTAGAGGAAAGCATACAGGGTGGGGAAATTCAGGAAGAGAGGAAAGCAGGGGGGAAGGGAATATCGAGAGGTAGCGAAGTTCCAGGGGGTTAGCAAACATCAATCAGTAGAGGAAAGCAGAAGAGGAAGGGAAAATCAGGGAGAAGAGGGAGCAAGGGGTGAATGCAAAATCAGCAGGTAGAGAAAAGCCATGGGGGAAGGGAAAATCCGGAGTGCTCTATACCCTTTATTCATTCTCCATCGCAAAACATACACACCCCCTATCCGGCTCAGGTCACATTGTTCATCATGGAGGGATTGATCACGGAGGCAGCGCTTTACGTATTGCATTACTTCGTGGCATGGTTCGACAAGTACTTTCGCGCAAAAGAGTACACTGAAGAGCTACTGCGAGAGTACCTGGTCGAGACAACAGAGTACGTGGAACAGCTGTATGCAATGCCATCCGTTATGTTAAAAAAAAGTTGGCATGCGCGTCACACCAAACCATGACCTTATTCCCAATCACATGCTTTGCCCCGTCATAAATCCCAGGCTGGTTCGCCTGCTAACCACGCAGTTTCCAAGGAAGGGGAGAGGATGGAATCTCGTTAAGATTCACCTCCTCTATCATTTCCCTGATGCGATTCGGCGTGGAGGGGCACCAGGAGAGTACAGCACTTGCTTGTTTGAGCACGCCCATACCACGTCGTGCAAGCAGCCATTCCGAGCCTCAAACTTCCGGCAGTACGATGAGGCGATCCTTCGCAGTGCACGGTTGAGGGATGTGCTTCGTAGCATGCCGTCTGCGATAAGTGGACCCTCCAACTACGAAACTGCCCTTGTCAAGGTTGGTGGTTTGTTCTTACCCATTCTAGCCAGCCCCTTCCCAGAGCATGCCTTTGATTTGACCTCAGCATATTGAGCCCATGGGGTCCACGATTTCCATAATTCAAGTTGTAAACATATTGAGTTCTGTCCGTATGACTCCCACCACCCACCAGGCCGACCGTGTCAATCACCCAGTTCTGACATCGAGCTACAATGTCATTACCCGACCTTTCGGTGGCGAAGGCGGCCAGGGCGCGGATCTGTGGCGCGCACATGTCCAGTGCAACAAGGAGGGCATGTTGCGCCTGGAGGGAATCATTGTAGACGCTGATCATACATTCCAGAAGCTTTATGTGAGACTAGTCCATTCTTTGCATGCCCAAAATTGCACAGGTGCATGCATCATTTACAACCAAACTTGTACATGCATCGATTTTGAAGCCACACTCAAACCACTGGCATTTGTCCATGTTTCCAAACAACTTTGTCGCAGGTACACACGGCGCTGGCTCTACCAACCACTGGAGAGAGGGAGAGCCATTATGCACGCGCAAATCCCAGTTTCCATGGCACACCGGCGTTCTCTCATGCAGCTATGATAGGGAACGCAGTGGGTGCAGATGGCAGAAGAACCCCTGTCATATGGTATGTACAGGTCCTGATGCTGTTCCATATAGACGAGGCACGCGAGGACGGCGAGAAGAAGAGTTTTGCGTTCGTGCGTTTCTATGACATGGAGGGCGTCGACGTAAAAACCTCATGCCAACTTCTTGCAGACCCCCCCCTGGACTCTAGATATTACTTGGTTGATGCTAGATCGATCGTACGAGCCGTGCATGTGGTCCGCTCGTACGATCGCCATTCACTGTACTTTCTAAACCATTTTGAGACGATATAGTTACCGTACGAGACCATTGCATCCACGTCGTTCTTTGGCTGTATGTGCAACTTTTCTTTACATGGGTGAATGAACACCTCATAATGCTATGCTTGCTGTATGGTTCTCATATGACTTCACCATTGGAGCATAATTTAAATAGATCCATAAAAACAATCGCAGGCCACTATTAAGTACGTTGTACTAATAGTTTGATTGAAGTAGATCCATTTTACAAGCAAAAGTGTTCGCTACCTTTTGAATTAATTACAGCCGCTATGTTCTTCACCCTTCGAGCATACGTTAAGTAGATATATTAAACAACCACAAGGCTCTATAAAGTACGTAGTAGAAGTTCATTACCGCTGTGTTCCATAAAGTGAAATTTCAAAAGCGACACTAGCGAGTCAAACGCCACTTGAATTTCAGGGGGTGCATGCGCGAAAGCT
This sequence comes from Closterium sp. NIES-67, assembly GCA_027943415.1. Lineage (NCBI taxonomy): Eukaryota > Viridiplantae > Streptophyta > Zygnematophyceae > Desmidiales > Closteriaceae > Closterium > Closterium sp. NIES-67. The sequence continues at coordinate 64,355 of BQMB01001929.1, forward strand.
GGGAAGGTATGCGAAGCGTAACCAAAGTGCGCGAACCGATGTGTTGACGCTCACTTTTCGTTTCATCGGTTTCCGCGCTTCGCTGTCATTGGTTCCGCACCTGCAAAAGAAGTACCGAGCCTTTGACGAAGCTGAGGCTAAATTCCCGAATCGCGAATGATACATTTCGGAGCCGCGCCTGATACAAATGCCCCGATGAAGTTACTTCCAACTTGTTACTTTTCTAAAAGTGACTTTTTTCGAGCCCATCAATTTTGGGATGTGTGAACGTGCAATTCCGCTGTGGTAACCTCATTTTGACCCATGGGTAGCGAGGCGTTTTACAGACAAAGCGCGTCAGGCCTTTGGGCGGCAGGACTGCCAGGGACAGCTCAGCGCGTGCTTTGCGAATTACTTCCAGGGACGGTGATTCGCCAAAGATTAAATCCGGCAGCTTCCACAATAATATCACCTAGTGGAGCATTCTCGCTAGTATGGGATGCGATGCGACGGATCATTCAGCTTCCGAAGCACGTGTCTCGGAGTCGACTCCGAGAGATGCCAGCCTGGCAGGGTACCGTATGCGACGGAACATTCAACATCTCGAATGCTGCGTCGCGGAGCAACCGGCTGCGATCAGCGAATGCGACGGACGGGACCAGCAGAGATCTGATCTGGCATGAGGACTCGCTTCGCGGCGACTCCAGGTGATGCAAGCACGTTTGAAATATCCCGGGATTTCTCCCGGAAGCTCCCCAGAGGCGGTACTACACGTGCTAGCTCACATACTCTCATGCCTTTATCAGGATTCTTAGTGGCTCCGATGCAGCCTGTGGCTACGGTAGCCTATGGCATTTGTGGCTGAGTCTTCTCACCTCTCCGTTCCGCCGGCAATCTGTCTCAGCGATTTTTAAGAATGATCCGCCTCAGCGGATCATACACCGGGATTTCACGCGGCGAATTCGCCACACTTCCATCGCATCACCCCTCGCGTTCCTTGCAACCTTGGTCCCGAAGTTGGGCCCCAAGGAGCTTCCGTTTCCGTTCCTCCGGAATCAAAATCTTCGGCTGCGCTGCGCTACTACCGATCGCGACTGCGCTTCTGATGCGGCTTCACCAAAAACTTCCTTTTAAGAGTCTCATGGATAGCGAGGGTCTCTCCTGTTCTCAGCCCTGCCATTGCCGACGTAGTACCACAAAAAACAGCAGAAAGCACGATTGAAGGCCTCTCCTGAAACCGAGTCAGCCTGAGCTGGCGCTAGAAGCTTTTATCATTATCCTCTAAGGTACCATAGCACACCAGAGGGTTGAGTCTCGAAGGCTTGGCACCATCGGCGTCCCAAAAATCTGCCCCGGGTCACCTATGCATACGCATCGTAGAACCGGAAATTTACTAAGCGGATGCATAGCCGCCAGACGCATAGTGCAAACGTGTTCATCAGTGAACAAATACATAGTCGCCAAAGACATAGCGACAACGTAGCACACGCAAAGTTCCGGCTAAGTACCCAGCCTTACTAAAAGCATACCCCCACCTTCGCAATCGCGAAGCACTCGACGCCTAAGTGCACCCAAAGCAAACGCGCGTGGCAACAAACTCCCTAGGTGCGAAGTCCACAGCACGCAACTGCAAACCCAGCACATAGCATACAAAAGCGGTTCGACTTGTTACAATTTATTGTGGTAACATGGTTACGTCTCCCATTATCTGGTACATGGTTACCGATAATTGTTACAAAAACGAAAAGCGGTGCACGAACCCTAGATACAGAAACGTCTAAAATTGTCAAATTGATAATTACAGTTTTTTCTTTTAATTCATGTCAGATTGCCACACACAAAAATGACACCATCACCATAACAACAGAGGAGATCACCTACAGGTTTGCCACGCAATCACGGTGGAGCACACGCCACCGAATAAAAAACAAAAGCATAAACAGTGTAAAGCTAAAAATCCCCCTCATCGCCTTCATCTTCCTCATCCTCCTCTTCATCATCCTCAGAATCCCCATCAACATCCTCTGCCTCTTCCCACCCCTCCTCCGCATCATTGTGCTCTGCACGCCTGTGGCAGTGCGGCGCTTCTTGGAACACTTGGGATATTCCACCGGGACCGACCGGAATCTCCACCATTGCAGCCACCTCTGCAGGGGGGGGAAGATGATGTAGATGACGAAGTGGCTTCCAGCACTGAACTGGTAGGCTTGCTCCTCCTCTACCCACACAGGCCCGCCTTTCTGCCCGTGCCACTGGATGATG